>LGRX02035865.1:0-38200 GCA_001247695.2 Cymbomonas tetramitiformis
GACGCTAGCGATGACACTGCCACTGCAGTCGCGTACATTTATCGCCACGCCACCCACGCGTTATGGCATGGCATGCTGGGAAGCAAAAAGCAAAGCACTGTCGCGCACATGATCCTACGGTCATATGATTTAATAACGATATCCATGTTAACATCGCATGGTGATTAATCGTGCTGTCAAAAAAGATCGACGCCTAGTGGAGATCGCATATTTGTGATCGACAGCGCCTAGTGTATTACATGCAGCAGCAGCAGCAGCAGCAAAGCTCGAATCCCATCGGGCGACGCAGTCGAATGTTCCATCTCACGATCGCCAGACGCCAACGATGACAGTGCCACTGCAGTCGCGTACATTTATCGCCACGCCACCCACGCGTTATGGCATGGCATGCTGGGAAACAAAAAGCAAAGCACTGTCGCGCACATGATCCTGCGGTCATATGATGTAAAGGCGATATCCATGTTAACATCGCATGGTAATTCATTGTGCTGTCCAAAAAGATCGACGCCTAGTGGAGATCGCATATTTGTGATCGACAGCGCCTAGTGTATTACATGCAGCAGCAGCAGCAGCAGCAAAGCTCGAATCCCAACGGGCGACGCAGTCGAACTTTCGATCTCACGATCGCCAGCCGCCAACGATGACAGTGCCACTGCAGTCGCGTACATTCATCGCGACGCCACCCACGCGTTATGGCATGGCATGATGGGAAGCAAAAAGCGAAGCACTATCGCGCACATGATCCTGCGGTCATATGATGTAATGGCGATATCCATGTTAACATCGCATGGTATTTAATGGTGCTGTCCAAAAAGATGGACGCCTAGTGGAGATCGCATACTTGTGATCGACAGCGCCTAGACCTTAGACCTTTATAATCTTCACCCAAACCAAATTACCTTACTACCTCTGACCTTTATAATCTTCACCCAAACCAAATTACCTTACCTTACCTTACCTTACTTACCTTAATCAGCAGCAGCAGCAGCAAAGCTCGAATCCCAACGGGCGATACAGTCGAATGTTCCATCGCACGATCGCCAGACGCTGACGATGACAGTGCCACAACAGTCGCGTGTATGTACCACGACGCCACCCACGCGTTATGGCATGGCATGCTGGGAAGCAAAAAGCGAAGCACTGTCGCGCACATGATCCTGCGGTCATATGATGTAATGGCGTTATCCATGTTAACATCGCATGGTAATTAATCGCGTCGTCCAAAAAGATCGACGCCTAGTGGAGATCGCATATTTGTGATCGACAGCGCCTAGTACCTTACCTTAATCAGCAGCAGCAGCAGCAAAGCTCGAATCCCAACGAACGACGCAGTCGAATTATCGATCTGACGATCGACAGACGCTAGCGATGACAGTGCCACAACAGTCGCGTGTATGTACCACGACGCCACCCACGCGTTATGGCATGGCATGCTGGGAAGCAAAAAGCGAAGCACTGTCGCGCACATGATCCTGCGGTCATATGATGTAATGGCGATATCCATGTTAACATCGCATGGTAACCGTGCTGTCCAAAAAGATCGACGCCTAGTGGAGATCGCATACTTGTGATCGACAGCGCCTAGACCTCTGATCTTTATCGTCTTGGCATCAAGTAAATTACCTTACCTTACCTTACCTTAGTCAATCAGCAGCAGCAGCAAAGCTCGAATCCCAACGGGCGATGCAGTCGAATTTTCGATCTCACGATCGCCAGACGCCAACGATGACAGTGCCACTGCAGTCGCGTACATTTATCGCGACGCCACCCACGCGTTATGGCATGGCATGCTGGGAAGCAAAAAGCAAAGCACTGTCGCGCACATGATCCTACGGTCATATGATTTAATAACGATATCCATGTTAACATCGCATGGTGATTAATCGTGCTGTCAAAAAAGATCGACGCCTAGTGGAGATCGCATATTTGTGATCGACAGCGCCTAGTGTATTACATGCAGCAGCAGCAGCAGCAGCAAAGCTCGAATCCCAACGGGCGACGCAGTCGAATTTTCGATCTCACGATCGACAGACGCTAGCGATGACACTGCCACAACAGTCGCGTGTATGTACCACGACGCCACCCACGCGTTATGGCATGGCATGCTGGGAAGCAAAAGGCAAAGCACTGTCGCGTTCATGATCCTGCGGTCATATGATGTAATGGCGATATCCATGTTAACATCGCATGGTGATTATTCGTGCTGTCCAAAAAGATCGACGCCTAGTGGAGATCGCATATTTGTGATCGACAGCGCCTAGACCTTTGACCTTTATAATCTTCACCCAAACCAAATTACCTTACCTTACTACCTCTGACCTTTATAATCTTCACCCAAACCAAATTACCTTACCTTACCTTACCTTAATCGGCAGCAGCAGCAGCAAAGCTCGAATCCCAACGGGCGATACAGTCGAATGTTCCATCTCACGATCGCCAGACGCTAACGATGACAGTGCCACAACAGTCGCGTGTATGTAGCACGACGCCACCCACGCGTTATGGCATGGCATGCTGGGAAGCAAAAAGCAAAGCACTGTCGCGCACATGATCCTGCGGTCATATGATGTAATGGCGATACCCATGTTAACATCGCATGGTAATTAATGGTGCTGTCCAAAACGATCGACGCCTAGTGGAGATCGCATATTTGTGATCGACAGCGCCTAGTACCTTACCTTAATCAGCAGCAGCAGCAGCAAAGCTCGAATCCCAACGGGCGACGCAGTCGATTTTTCGATCTCACGATCGCCAGACGGCAACGATGACAGTGCCACTGCAGTCGCGTACATTTATCGCGACGCCACCCACGCGTTATGGCATGGCATGCTGGGAAGCAAAAAGCAAAGCACTGTCGCGCACATGATCCTGCGGTCAGATGATGTAATGGCGATATCCATGTTAACATCGCATGGTAATTAATCGCGCTGTCCAAAAGGATCGACGCCTAGTGGAGATCGCATATTTGTGATCGACAGCGCCTAGTGTATTACATGCAGCAGCAGCAGCAGCAGCAAAGCTCGAATCCCAACGGGCGACGCAGTCGAATTATCGATCTCACGATCGCCAGCCGCCAACGATGACGGTGCCACTGCAGTCGCGTACATTCATCGCGACGCCACCCACGCGTTATGGCATGGCATGATGGGAAGCAAAAAGCGAAGCACTGTCGCGCGCATGATCCTGCGGTCATATGATGTAATGGCGATATCCATGTTAACATCGCATGGTAATTAATCGCGCTGTCCAAATAGATCGACGCCTAGTGGAGATCGCATATTTGTGATCGACAGCGCCTAGTACCTTAATCAGCAGCAGCAGCAGCAGCAGCAAAGCTCGAATCCCAACGGGCGATACAGTCGAATGTTTCATCTCACGATCGCCAGGCGCTAACGATGACAATGCCACTGCAGTCGCGTACATTTATCGCGACGCCACCCACGCGTTATGGCATGGCATGCTGGGAAGCAAAAGGCAAAGCACTGTCGCGCACATGATCCTGCGGTCATATGATGTAATGGCGATATCCATGTTAACATCGCATGGTAATTAATCGCGTCGTCCAAAAAGATCGACGCCTAGTGGAGATCGCATATTTGTGATCGACAGCGCCTAGACCTTAGACCTTTATAATCTTCACCCAAACCAAATTACCTTACTTACCTTACTACCTTAGACCTTTATAATCTTCACCCAAACCAAATTACCTTACTTACCTTACTTACCTTACCTTAATCAGCAGCAGCAACAGCAAAGCTCGAATCCCAACGAACGACGCAGTCGAATTATCGATCTGACGATCGACAGACGCTAGCGATGACACTGCCACTGCAGTCGCGTACATTTATCGCGACGCCACCCACGCGTTATGGCATGGCATGTTGGGAAGCAAAAAGCAAAGCACTGTCGCGCACATGATCCTGCGGTCAGATGATGTAATGGCGATATCCATGTTAACATCGCATGGTAATTAATGGTGCTGTCCAAAAAGATCGACGCCTAGTGGAGATCGCATATTTGTGATCGACATTACCTTACTTACCTTACTACCTTTGACCTTTATAATCTTCACCCAAACCAAATTACCTTACTTACCTTACTTACCTTACCTTAATCAGCAGCAGCAGCAGCAAAGCTCGAATCCCAACGGACGACGCAGTCGAATGTTCGATCTCACGATCGCCAAACGCTAACGATGACACTGCCACTGCATTCGCGTGTATGTACCGCGACGCCACCCACGTGTTTTTGCATCGCATTGCATGTTGTAGCCTGTTAGCCGTTTGTCAGCCGTTAGGAACATGAACGTTTGAGGGGTTATCGTTATATTTGCAGCAGCAGCAAAGCTCGAATCCCAACGGACGACGCAGTCGAATGTTCGATCTCACGATCGCCAAACGCTAATGATGACATTGCCACTGCATTCGCGTGTATGTACCGCGACGCCACCCACGTGTTTTTGCATCGCATTGCATGTTGTAGCCTGTTAGCCGTTTGTCAGCCGTTAGGAACATGAACGTTTGAGGGGTTATCGTATAAATGATTGAACGCATGCTTCGATCTGAATTTTGTACTTATGTTTTTTTGTTATATCGTCATATCGGATTAATGTCTATTCCACCTGTGGACTCTGAGCATGTGGAAGTGCGAGCACCACCTGGTCGATGGTGGTACTTTAGTTTCTTATAAGTCACTGTGGATCTGCTACCAAACTTAGCTCTGTTTCTCGCACCCCATAGTCTTGCTGTTGGGCACACTATCATCATATACCGGTTCTTCGAAGACGGAATACTTACAAGCTGGGGTCCATATATTTATTGAGGTTCGTTCCTATATATGTGTGCGAATGGCAGAATGGTTTGCTAGATGTTTGTTTTCTGAAAGTGAATATTTTGGGATGCTTCGCATCGCGTGTCGGAGCATGTTAGCTGTTAGCGCATGTACGTTTGAGAAAGTACTTTAAACGTACGTTTTGCATTATTGAACGCATGATCAGAACTGTCCTATAAAATTGTTGTAAAAGCGGCGATGATATTGGCGATGCGTAGGTTTTGTGTCACACTTTCAGCGAGTACACGGAATGATCGTCAACAGGGTGGCCATGCGATTGATAATGAAACTTGGGATCTACGTGCTGCTTATGCTCATGCAAATAGGCGTACAAACAACTATTATTTCTATATCAACGTCAATTTTTGTATGCGAGCTACAATTTGGCGTGCGCAGCAATCACAGAATGCTCGTGCATGCGGTGCGTGGAGGACCACGTGCTAATTCCGGAGGCGCGCGCAAGAACTCCGGAGGTGCACGCAAGAACTCTGGAGGAACAAGGCCAAAGTCTGGAGGCGCAAGACCAAATGCTGGAGGCGCAAGACCAAATGCTGGAGCTCCTATGGGGAGTGCGAACGCACTTGGAAGTACTAATGCAGGTGAGTATTACATGCTCACGATGAAGTCTTTCCGCTGACAACACACGATCGCGGTGCATGTCCGAGACTCGTGCAAACAAAGCGGGTTGCTCAAAATGATACAATTTACGTTGTAATGCAGGTCCTGTTGGTCAACAAAACGCACTTGGAAGCACCAATTCAGGACCAGTTGGTCATCAGAATGCTTTGAACAATGCAGGTGAATATAACATGCCTGCGCACAGATAGAGCCACTCCGCCAACGACGCACATATGCTGTGTATGTAAGTACTAATGCAGGTGAATGCAACATCTCATGATGAAGTCTTTACACCGACAACACACCATTGTTGTGCATGTCCGAGATTCGTGCAAACAAAGCGGATTGCTGCAAATGATTGTCACATTGTGTTGCAGGTCCCGTTGGTCAACAAAATGCACTTGGAAGCACCAATTCAGGACCCATTGGTTATCAGAATGCTTTCAACAATGCAGGTGAATGTAACATCTCATGATGAAGTCTTTACACCAACAACAAAATGACATCATTGTTGTGCATGTCCGAGATTCGTGCACGCAATCGAGTACCCAATGACGTTTCATCTGCCGGCTGTTTACAGGTGAAAAGAAATGTACATAAATTGATATATAGGTATATACATAAACATGCATAATGATAAGCTATTCATATGGATTTCTGCTCAATAGGTATTCGCAGCGCTCATTAGATATTGGTTGAAGAAAATTTCTGCATCCCAACCCAGTGGAGATCTTTTTAGATCGACCCCGCCTAGACCTTAGACCTTTATAATCTTCACCCAAACCAAATTACCTTACTTACCTTACTACCTTAGACCTTTATAATCTTCACCCAAACCAAATTACCTTACTTACCTTACTTACCTTACCTTAATCAGCAGCAGCAGCAGCAGCAAAGCTCGAATCCCAACGGGCGACGCAGTCGAATTTTCGATCTCACGATCGCCAGACGCTAACGATGACAGTGCCACAACAGTCGCGTGTATGTACCATGACGCCACCCACGCGTTATGGCATGGCATGCTGGGAAGCAAAACGCGAAGCACTGTCGCGCACATGATCCTGCGGTCAGATGATGTAATGGCGATATCCATGTTAACATCGCATGGTAATTAATGGTGCTGTCCAAAAAGATCGACGCCTAGTGGAGATCGCATACTTGTGATCGACAGCGCCTAGTACCTTACCTTAATCAGCAGCAGCAGCAGCAAAGCTCGAATCCCAACGAACGACGCAGTCGAATTATCGATCTGACGATCGACAGACGCTAGCGATGACAGTGCCACAACAGTCGCGTGTATGTACCACGACGCCACCCACGCGTTATGGCATGGCATGCTGGGAAGCAAAAAGCGAAGCACTGTCGCGCATATGATCCTGCGGTCATATGATGTAATGGCGATATCCATGTTAACATCGCATGGTAATTAATCGCGCTGTCCAAAAAGATCGACGCCTAGTGGAGATCGCATATTTGTGATCGACAGCGCCTAGACCTTTGACCTTTATAATCTTCAACCAAACCAAATTACCTTACCTTACCTTACCTTACCTTACCTTAATCAGCAGCAACAGCAGCAGCAAAGCTCGAATCCCAACGGGCGACGCAGTCGAATTTTCGATCTCACGATCGCCAGACGCTAACGATGACAGTGCCACTGCAGTCGCGTGTATGTACCGCGACGCCACCCACGCGTTATGGCATGGCATGTTGGGAAGCAAAAAGCGAAGCACTGTCGCGCACATGATCCTGCGGTCATATGATGTAATGGCGTTATCCATGTTAACATCGCATGGTAATTAACCGCGCTGTTCAAAAAGATCGACGCCTAGTGGAGATCGCATATTTGTGATCGACAGCGCCTAGTGTATTACATGCAGCAGCAGCAGCAAAGCTCGAATCCCAACGGGCGACGCAGTCGAATTATCGATCTCACGATCGCCAACGATGACAGTGCCATTGCAGTCGCGTACATTTATCGCGACGCCACCCACGCGTTATGGCATGGCATGCTGGGAAGCAAAAAGCAAAGCACTGTCGCGCACATGATCCTGCGGTCAGATGATGTAATGGCGATATCCATGTTAACATCGCATGGTAATTAATCGCGCTGTCCAAAAAGATCGACGCCTAGTGGAGATCGCATATTTGTGATCGACAGCGCCTAGTACCTTACTTAGATACCTTACTTAATCAGCAGCAAAGCGCCAATCCCAACGGGCGACACAGACGAACTTCCGATCTCACGATCGCCAGACGCTAACGATGACAGTGCCACTGCAGTCGCGTACATTTATCGCGACGCCACCCTCGCGTTATGGCATGGCATGTTGGGAAGCAAAAAGCGAAGCACTGTCGCGCACATGATCCTACGGTCGGATGGCCTAGTGGAGATCTCTTTTTGAGATCGATCCGCCTAGTATACTTCACAATTCCCCCATACTTAACCATACTTAAGAAAAGTTTAAATCGCCCATCTTAAAATCCAGAAATTACGTTTACCGAGCATTTTCTGACCTCTCGTTTGCCATACCTTGATTTATGACCCAATGGACCCATATCACTAGTGAATAGTCACCGGAATATCGAACGTCGATATGTTTGCACGTCGATAAGTCATGTACTAACCCAGAAAGTAAATTTTCGCGATTTTGCCTATTTGAAAATGGTCACAAGCCGTGACGCATGGTGCAATGTGAACACACATCGTGATCTTGTTTATGGACCATGTATACCGTTCGGGAAATCAATTAATTGATGTACTTGGGAAATCTAGATTGATAATCTACCATGCGCCGGAGCCAAGGAGGCCATGGCCTGAGCATTCTAAATATGTCATGGTGCACCCACGCACTATACAGCGGGCCCCGGAAAACATCGGGACGCATACATCCTGCTTGAAGGGGATTCGGGTCATCGCATGCGTACGAAGCATGTTTACCTACAGTTTGCATATGCGAGGTACCCTTACAATGCGTATAATACATCATACTAGTATCGACTTAAATATAGATGTGTGTGTGTGCTGGTCATCGCTTGTTACGGTATGTGCCTTCGTTCGATGGTACTGTATTGTCACTGATAAGCTAGGCCAACGAAGACCCCCTCTACGTTAGGAAATCTAGATCTATATGATAACCGGCAGCGGCGCAGCCGAGCGACAGCGATAGTAACACGAGCGGGCCGGCGAGACGCTGCATTCCTCCTCCTCGAGGATTGTCACGTTCGTTTTGTACAGAAACGAAACGAAACGCGAGGTGACATGACCAAACCTGATCCCAGCCGTATGACATGTGACCAGCGGGGTTTGAATAGGCGCTCCTGCAGCGCGTCTTCGATGCGTCAGCTGGGATCGACTACTCGGCACCAACCACTCAGTAAAAAGGGTTGGTGAAGATTTCGTAAATATCGTGTTTATAGTGAGTTGTCGAAGTTGCTCCTATCGTGATATGCACACTTGCAAACTAGTACGCGTCAGCCACCTGATCGGGTTTCTCATCATAGATATTTAGTAGCGTGCAATAAACCGCTATACCGACTGAAGTTGTCCTACGCACGATATATATATCAAACAACGCCTGTGGCATGTTATCTAGCGGAGGCCGCTCCAAGTGCGATGCTTCGTCACGGCGGTGGCAAAGCGCATGCAGTGTCATCCTTTTGGTGGCCTTTGCCATCGGATCCTCGGATGGCAGTAGTCGAACACGTCGAAGCGTCACAGCCTGTTCGGGCGTCAGTGGAGCGTACATGTCAGGTGGTCGATGCGTTAAGGCGACCAGCACACGGGGGGCATATGGCCAAGTGGGTCGTGGAGCTCTGGGCGCTACGGTACGTGCGAATATGGGTTCATTATACTTCAATGTTCGTTGTCGGTCGCATTGAGCACATGTGCACGCGTTTGCGGTGTGCGTGTGTGTGGGGAGGTGGGTGGGTGGGATGCTAGCACGCGCATGCCGACGTCTCAAATTGCCAGCGTATCGCGTATTATCGCGAGAGAAGACGTGCTGGACACGATTTTCGCCGTAGCGCAAAATTTTACATCCTAATGCGCAGTCGGTTAACAGTCGGATTTCCCCCAACGCCCTGAGTGTATTATGAACATTGAGCCATACATAATCATTATTGTAGAGGGACCTGAATGACGTGACAATCGTAGGGTGCGTTATAATTGTGACAACTATCGCATACACGTGTGGTGACTGTGTGGTACAATAATGAATTACCGAATCATTTACCGGAGGCAAGGATATATTGTAGGGCCTGCTGAGCATTTCAAATATTACATGGCTGGTGCACCCCCGCCATGCAGCAAGTGTTATATGCCATAGACTATATATACATACATGTGTGGTGTGATCCGAATCACTAATAAGGTCTATCTAGCCACCGTTCCAGATTCATATTACCCGAACCCTATCATGAGAATTTTTGAGGACCTGCTATCGTAGGCCAGTGGGCGGCGATATGGCGGCCAAAATCGGCAGGGGCAAACGAGCTGTGCGAGCTATTCTCGCTGAAGCGTCCACTCGGCCGAGCTGGTGTTATTGCAGTAGTGCGTACCGATTAAACTTTGCCGATTGGCAGCGTTGTTCGAGGCCAATATATAATAATACGCGCATGGACAACGTTATCTTTGTAGCACCATAGTTTACATTATATCACTTAAAAAACGCCATTACAACGCATACAACTGTACACGTGTAGCATAATACCTGGCCACCGTTGTCGGGTACAGTACTCACGACTTCCCTCATCGTGAATCAGCTCTGACATTGATACGGATATACATCCTTCAGTGCATAAAATAGGGGGGTTGATTTGATCAACGACAGGGGCGGAACGTATCGAGCAGGTGTGGCCTAAATGCACTATAAATGCCAATGACGAGTGTTTATCCACTGTGGGTCACACACAATTTACATAGCGGTGGGTGGGTGTCTGCTCGCTCTGCGGTGCACGGGGGTATGAGGGAGTACGGTGCTCCGCGCTGCTGTTGGTGTATATATATGTACAGATGTGCCTTACCATACTTGCCGGTTGATGCCGACGACTGCAATCTACACGCAAAGATGATCTCACTACTTTGTATAAGCTGAGGGAGGTTTTGTAAGGATAGGTGAGTGGATGGTGGGTTCGTGACATATATCATATCTGCGTGCGCAGCGGCTCTATGAGGGAGGCGTTCGCAGAGGCTATCGCGGTCACCGACACTTACTGAAAGAAGAAGACAATGTAGCCCCGGGTATATCATTTCTTTTCTAGAAACTCGTTGATGTTGAACTTGCTGATGTGTGTGTGCATTAAAAATCACTCTGGCTTACCACCACGCATTGCCCTATTTGTACCAAGCAACATAGGCATCCGATAATTAAATTATTCCGGGATGATCAGGAAGTGTGTCCCGGCGCGGCGGGTCATACAAGGCTAGTACACACGAAGCGATTCACAGTGTGAAACACACATAGGTATGAGCAATGAAATCTCGTGTGTGTGTGTGTGTGTGTGTGACTGTGTGATGTCCACGTACTGTGTCTTCCCTTGATTATCGATGCGGGGAGCACTTCGGTGCGGCCCGTACTTGTTCTTTTTGCGCTCCACTTGATACGAGCACTTAGGTGTCGGTATTTGACTTTCCCCCATCAGATGTCCATAATCATCAGATGGCCGGCGACAGATGGAAACATCTTTGGGGGTGCCCAGAGCGAGTAGGGGAGAGCTTGGTGTCAGAGCGTGCACCGCAGCTGGGGATCCCCTGTCTGGTTTGAAACCTTTAGGTTGCCTGGGCGTGGACACTGGATAGGTGTATTTCCATGACAGACCTGCGGTGCAAAGCTGGATGAGCTCCCAATTACCCCACATTTTCAGCAGCTGTGCTGATTTGTGTTTATGATGGGTTCGCTTAGCGCTTGCTTGGTTTGGGATGTGTCGAGGTGATAGAATGGCAGCTTGCCACCGCCTCGCCATATTCTCGTATTCTGCCCCATTTGTCAGCTTACGTGCACAACTGCGAATGTAACTGCAACTGAATATAGATTGTGGGTTGGGAGGGAGGGAAAACGCAAAAGAACAGAGCTGAGGTCGTGTATGTTCGAACTCATACGTGTAGTCTGTGACTGGTTCTGGTTATCTTGGAAGGGTCGAACCGTCACCGCCAACAGAAAGGGCGCGCGACTCAGATCGATTCGGGCAATATTATGAAACCACTAAATTCCGCGGGCTCAATTTAAATTTAAAAAGAATGCTTCTCACTCCACTGGGATGCTGGTGGGCTGTTTATTGTGATACGCAATTCGTTGTCGAATCTAACTATCTGACAATGATTTCAGTCAAAAGGCGACGCGTGGCTTATACAAACTACTTTCTGGAAAGCTTCTATGTATTTGTAGTAATACACTCGTCCCAATCCAGTGAGCTATACAGTATCTGACACCCTTCTAGTGATGAAGTGACACATCTTCATATACTGCAAATATTTTTGCAAATCCCAGAGAAGGTGCCACACACTCTTCAAACACCTCATAATTGAATGTAGGGTTTTTGTGGATTTTCCCTGCCGTCTACATTGCTAACGAACATCATGTGAGCCGATTGTGAATCTGCGTTCACATGGAAAGAATGCACAATTATGTTTTGAGTAGTAGGTTGAAACCCCAGTATGTGTGGGTAGGTTTGTATTGATATAATACAATAGTGAAGTGACGGAACGAATCGATGTGTCGAGTTGAGATCTTAGCAACCGTTCTCGAAGTGGATGGTGCATGCAAACATACATGATGGTTGGCATTGACATTGATATCGCTGATGCGGACTTTCATACCAGCGACGTGTTCAAATAATTAACAAACTGCACTTGAGAGTATGCGGCATCTTCAAGGCAAAAGTATACAAAGTAACACTTTATGAAAAAATCGAATAAATGTGTTGGGTGTATGTTACAACATAAGGTTTTGAGCAATGTTGACGTCAATCAAGGCATCACACGTTGCAGATAGCTAGTCAATAAGTCAAAACGGTTATATTTCATAAACGGGTTTCAAGGCCGAAGTGATCTAAATGTGTTGCGCACTTCAGGGAGCAAAGTGAACACGATATCGAAAAGATATGGACGATAGCGCTCACGTGTCGCTAATACTTATCCAAAACACATATTTAAATACCATATATCTCGAGACCTAGAAAATCCAACAAACTTTTATGCTATCGATTTATTATTGGTAACGCGTACCTTGCTTGATATGCAAACGCGTGACAAAACGATGTGGCGAGCAAAGCTTGTTAGGCATATAGCTGGCACGAAGCTTACCAAAGGTAATACCTGGTGAAAGTAACACCGGTATTTTACGTGGTATTACGTTATCCAAATTTTCATTACCCCATTGCAATATGTTATTATTGCATTTTGCCAATTTTTTATTATGGTAATCCCGGGTATGAGTATTACCGGGTATAACCCCTCCCATACCATCATTTTTACCCGATTTTACCCAATTTTACCACGTGAAAATTTGTACTGATTATCGATCACCTTACCAAAATTGTCAGAATTTGTGCAAGGAAAGCTTTCCAAAATTTCCAAAATTTCGAATTTCGTGCACTAAAGACAATAGCAAGTTTTGGGAATGATGCATGGGTGAGGTCACAGTGTGCGATGTGTGCTTAATTCAATGCAATTTTGATGCAGAAGTGGTGCTTCTCTTGAATATTGCCAAAATTCTCATCCCGGTATTACCAGTTACCCTGTTAATACCGGGTAAAGTAATACCGGGTAAAGTAATACATACCGGTATTTTACCCGGTATTGCCAAGGCCCAACCACCGCCGCCTTTACCCGGTAAACTGCCAGCTATAGTTAGGCCATAATGGAACAAGAAACACGCATATGTGAGCATCCTGATCGGATCGATGCTCCTCCTATACTGGTCACGGTGGAGAATTGAAAAGTGATGCCATGCTTGGAATGACAGGAGAAATGGCAGCATACGACCCCACCAAAGAAATTCGGGATGACATTCTGAGCACCGAAGTCGTCCTCTCGCATTGCCCCATCCCCATGCACGTGCTTGGACCCCGACTTGACGCCCTGGTGGAGAAGTGCTCAGCCCATGACGAAGCTCCAACAATATGTGATACCTGCTTCCACCCTGTGAAGGCCGCCATGGCCGATGTGTTTCACGAGGAGGTTGACCAACGGGTCTGTGCCCGCCGAGTACTGTACAAATTCTGCAAATTGATTATGAGCAATGTTGGTTTGTTCTTCTCAACGGATAATGTATCTGAGTGACCGTGCTGGATGGACTGTCACTCTCCTCGATTTCACAACACTCCACGCTCACACCATGTTTGCACTTCAAGCCGCCCACTGCAAGGTGCTTTTTGGGGAAGGATCATTATTTTAGAAAGAAATACGCATTTTTCTGAATAAAAACCATGGTGTCATTATTCCAGAATAGAAGAATAAAAAATTGTTGAGTACACCCGTGGGTGTGGTGTGGCGCGCTTTTCAAGTGTGCGATCCGGTGCAGTCTACTGCGCCTGGGCAAGAGGCTGAAAATGATTTGTTATTCATTCAATAGCAAAATTCTTTTTATTCCTATTA
This sequence comes from Cymbomonas tetramitiformis, assembly GCA_001247695.2. Classification (NCBI taxonomy): domain Eukaryota; kingdom Viridiplantae; phylum Chlorophyta; class Pyramimonadophyceae; order Pyramimonadales; family Pyramimonadaceae; genus Cymbomonas; species Cymbomonas tetramitiformis. The sequence continues at coordinate 14,045 of LGRX02035865.1, forward strand.
TTATTTACGAATTCAGGAGTTGTTCGCAGTTATTCGATAGCGGGGAAAATCTTCGATACAGTGCTTTGAGCATGAGCGATCGGTATGCGTCCTGATTGTCAAGCTGCACATGTGTACTTTATGCTAAGTGCATATTCCATATAGTCATCTTGTGGTTTGTGTGGGCATGGTCCCGGGGCGAGCACACAGTTCATATCAAATTTGAGCCACTCCGATGAGCAACAAATGCGCGACGCGTGTGGTCGAGACACCATCAACTATCTTCACAGCAAAGGGATGCCCCTTGACGAGTTCTTCTACGTCAGTGTTGCGGCATGCGCAGATTACCAGGACTTTGAGGGGGATGACAAGTGCCCCATCCCACAAGACGACTTCCACGCATTCCTAGATAGCAATATCCGAACCGCATGCCAGAAAGTATCCGACGATCTCGCAGAGGACGATGATAATGCCACCGCATCAAAGTTTTGCGCGACGGTATACTGGCCCACGCTGGGCTATATTCTGAACAACGGAATGCCGGAGACATTTTGGTGCAAGTTCAAACAGCTCGATGCACAATTGGTGATGCAGATGAAGTCCATGGCTGCCGATGTCGATGCGATTAATGGTGAAATTCAGTCAATTATGGCTAAGCAAGGAGATGAGATGGGCAATAATGATGATGTTCCTGATAGCAATACCGACAATGCCAATGCAACTACCAACAGTAAGTGGCATGCCCGCTTTGAGCTACAGGGACAACTTCAGAAATTGCAACAAAAAGTTGAGGAGTATCACACAAATATGAGTGGACTCAAGGAAATAATTGAAGACATTCTGTTCCACGACCCCGGATTTATGTCATGCATTCAAAACAGCCGAACACACCTGATGTTCGAAGGAGACTTCAAGTGTAATCCAGCAAAAGTCAGTAGAATTGATCACATTCATGAGAAATGTTGGGACACTGAGAACTTGCCAGCTCCCGGGACACTGATCAGCGATGCCACCCGTGAGAAGATGTCGAGCGCTTCATTGGTATGCACGGAGTAGTTGGATTGGTTGGATGTTGAATAAGTGTCGCATTGTCATCGCATGCAACGTTAGGGAAAGCAAGATATATACAGCTGGGGAAATTCGCGTTATGAACAGTGTTTCTGCTTTGCATGTCAAAATAAGTTATCGAATAAGAACTTAACAGTCTCGTTGTCAAGACACCCATAAGATTTACATGTGCACCATGATATAATAAGGATATTTTGGTGTCTCTGTCACTGACGAGTTCCAGGCAGGGAACAAAACTAGTCTGAGCCATGCCAACGCAATTAAGTATTATGTTTATATAGCATACCGTTTTGTGCTTGTGGTTCTCCTGTATTTACGGAGACTATTCATATATTAACTTAAACATAGCTATATAAATTACCAAAAGCATCAAACAAAGGTGCCCAAAATCGGGGAAAAAAGGTTATCGAGGAATAGAAAAGTGCAAAATGGGGAATAGAAATTTCAATCTGTTTTTGGGGAATAGATTATATGTCACATGTAACCATGCTTAATTCAATCGAGCGCCAAAAAAATTTACAAGCAGTTTGACTAGCACACTCCCCAACACTTCACAGCCATGGAGGACCAGGAGGAGGAAAATGTAGCATGAAGCATAATTTTTTCCACCATTCGATTCTAAAGCGTTTGTATTCATTAGGTGAATACCTTTCGTTTGAACTATCGATTGGCCCCATCCGCAACCGCATCAGCTTAGCCTTCGCGACTGCAAGCTAAGTTGGTGCGGTGTGAGATGGTTTCAACCACTTGCGGCTTTGCATAATAGGGGTTTTCGTGAGAATCTTCTCACGAAACTTGGCAGTGATATTGTTCATATCAATATCAGTGCACCCTCAAGAGCATATGGCAAGCCGTTGAGTATATTAAAGACGGCCGCGTGCTGGCATGATGCCTTTTGGGTTTGAAACCCAAACCCAAGCATGCCAAACAGCGAAGGGCTTCCCGTGAGTTCCAGCGCACGTAACTTTGCAAAATATATTGATAAGATGCATATATTTCACTTTTCTGAAGTGCAAGGTTTGCGATAGCTTGTGCGCGAAGTTAACATATCATTTCTTTGACCCAGATTTATGAGTTTGTATATCACGCTAAAATCTGTGTCAAAGAAATAGTAATACCATTTTGTGCACAGACTTTCTTAGACCTTGTGCTTCGAATATATCAAAGATAAATATCTTGGCAATATTTCTACGCAGTTACGTGCGCTAGAACGCACGGGAAGCCCTTCGCTGTTTAGCATGTATTGGGTTTGGAAACATTCGAACCCAAGCCCAATAGATCTGCCAAAGAAATAAATTGATGGTTTTGCCAACAAGTTATCTCAAACCTTGTGCTTCTGAGAACTGAAAGATATGTGTCTTGTAAATATTTGTGCATAGTTTCGCGCGCTATAACGCACGGGAATTGCTTTTCAGTTTGGCATGTATTGGGTTTGGGTAAACTCGAACACAAACCCAATAAATCTCCAAAGAAATAAATTGATGGCTTCGTGCACAAGGCTTTTGAGGCCTTGGGCCTTTGGCAACTAAAAGATATATATCTTAGTAATACTTTTGCAAAGTTACGGGCGCTGGAACTCACGGGAAGCCCTTTGCTGTTTGGCATGTTTGGGTTTGGATTTGCATGTACCGAAACCCATGATGTGTAGCACGCGTTTTGCGCATAGCTGACATCAGAGGTTGTGCGTTTGAGGGTGCACCAATATTGCTGTTAGCAATATTGGTGCCAAGTATCGTGCGCTAGAACGCACGAGAACCCCTCCGCTGTTTGAGTTTTGATGCGATGTGCATGAAAGTTATAAGGGCCTCTCAGCTTAGCTCGCAGTCGCGACTGCAAACTGAGCTGATGCGGCCACGGCTCAGTCAAGAGCTAAAAAAACTCCTACCTAAGAGTCTAAATGATATATCTTTGTGCATTACGAACGTTGGAAAATGTTTTCCCAGTCTAATTTACTCGCAAACAGTGTGGGCAATCATACGTGCAGTGAAATATTCATGGCCGTGAATTTAATATTCACGGCCGTGAATTTAATATTCACGGCCGTGAATTGCAGATTCGGGAGGGCGTAAACCGTACGTTTAGGGCTCTACAGTATGTGAGAACTGAAGTCGGCTTGGTTGCAAAGACCTGTCTGGTATTTTCTCTAAGTATTTTCAGACGTTCCCAAAGTGACCAAAAACCGAACGATCGGCGATCGAACGGTTTTTGGTCACTTTGGGAGTGAGATCGTGAGTTTAGGCTTGGTGACAACACGCGAAACAACACTGAGTATTTTCAGACGCGTTCCCAAAGTGACCAAAAACCGAACGATTGGCGATCGAACGGTTTTTGGTCACTTCGGGAGTAAGATCGCGAGTTTAGGCTTGGTGACAACACTGAGTATTTTCAGACGCGTTCCCAAAGTGACCAAAAACCGTTCGATCGCCGATCGAACGGTTTTTGGTCACTTTGGGAGTGAGATCGTGAGTTTCTAAGGCTTGGTGACAACACGCGAGACAACACTCAGTGTTTAAGTATTACCAGTGTTTAAGTATTACCGTCTGAAAATACTTGAAGAAAATACTCACTGTTTGATTTGTTAAATATGCAATTTTAACTAAAGGCGGAAGGCTTTCTCTCCGGGAGTGTGCCCCTGTCCAGCGAAATAAAGATCTCTAAGATTGTATACTAATCTGAGTAATCTTTTGCTTCAAAATATTATCACATATTCCTACTTAGTATGATGTGGGTACCCGTTTCGCAAAGAAGATGAAACCCCATGTAGCGCAACTATTGCGGGTTTCAAATTCCTTAAATTCCACCCGCTTCCGCCAAATGAACGCGTCATCCCACAACGAGATGTGTGGTTGACCGTTCAGTTTGTGCAATTTGTTTAGGGAAAACAACGCATACGAAATACTATTTTTGCTAACGCTTCCCTCATCCGTTGCCCAGGCTCTCTTGCAAACGAGCGCGCGAATGAGGGAAGAAGTGTTACGCCTAGCGGAAACGTGGACGCGGTTGACATCCGCGTTTCCGCTAGAGGTGAAATTGCACTGCCAAACGGTCAGTATGTGTTTATTATGCTTATATGATATGCGTGATATGTTCATGCTGTGCAGGATGCGTCCCTGTTGGGCGTGAGTCGAGTTGGCTGGCTCGAATCACGCCCATTACCCCCCTCTCAAGACCCGTCCAGCATCCTAGATTCCGAACGGATCTTGCTTCCAACCCTTTCTAATTTAAGCAGAATTGCCTGCACACTCGGTATCGTGGTCAGGAACTCGCGTAGCATTACGTATCTCGTTCGATGAAAGCCACGTACGGTACCTGGTTCAACGAAAGCCACGTATCTGGTTCAACGAAAGCCCTGTATCTAGTTCAATGAAAGCCCCGTATCTGGTTCAATGAAAGCCCCGTAATCTTGCTTGCGCAAAAAAAGTTGTTCCTAACACTTATTATATATGTAGTCAACTGTACAAGGGAACCGTGGAAAGCAAGGGCAACGCACCTTTCATTTTTGATGGAGAATCTTTTACCCTGTCCTTTTTCTTGAATAGAGGACAATAAAATGCATACCATCAGTGTGTTCAACAATACATCGATACCCGCCATAATCGCAAGAAAGGCACACCCTAGTGTACTTTTTCGGAGGCTTCCTCATGTTTGCAAAACGAAAGTGAACAGATGGGTGGGGGGAAAATTTTAACGCTTTATTAAAAATTTAAACGCAAAACTTTAGACGCATATGCATGTGTCACACACCTATTCCCCAAAAACAGATTGAAATTTCTATTCCCCATTTTGCACTTTTCTATTCCCGAATCATTATGCTACCCAAAATCGGACGCCCAGGATAAATTCTCATCTCACCCATTTTATCTACAGTGGTATTGTGCGCTGCAAAGAGGACACCCGTCCGCATATTTTTAGGTTTCGGAATTTATGTAATAAGGTTGTCTGGTGTAATAAGACACGGTCAAAACATTAAGACAACCTCGTCACGTTGTAAGATGATGAAGAACCGCTACCCAGCATATGATCAATTATGTATGCTCGGTGTGTCCGCATTACTGTCTTCCTTCCATTAACATGTAACACTTGCGTGTTTGTGTGTGGAGTACACGTGGTGGATAAAATACTAGTGGAATATACTGGGATATTACATTGCCGAAAGTACGCAAACATAGTTGACTGATAACTCAGAGTATATTGATAAGTAAAATATGTAGTCAACGAAAAATTATTATTTCGGAATAGAAAAGTGACAATCCTAGAATAGAAAATTTAATTTTTAATTTTAAAATGCAAACTGAATTTTATACCGTCCCTCGAAAAATTATTGTAACAATGTTGCCAAAGGGATGTATGTATATCGGGAAATATTGGGGAAATGCGGAACGAAAGAGCAAAAAACGCGAAAGCGCTTCCAGCGAAAGCGCTTCCAGCGAAAGCCTGTGGTCTCTATGACCAATAAATAAAAGTCGTGTGGGAATCCTTTTTTTCAGCCAATAATCTGGCCGCGATGAAGTGAATATACCAAAGGTTTATATTCACTAAAATATTTGTTGGTGAAATTCAATTTTCATATTTTCCATTCGCATATCCGTGGTATGATGACGTGTCTAGCCTCCGTCACGTGCTCACGTCGAACAAAACATAATCCGCTCACCTGTTTTCGCTCAGACCTCTACCTCAAGCTGCTGGACAGTGACTTACGGGTCCGTAAGTCACTGTCCAGCAGCTTGATGTAGAGGTCTGATCAGTACACCGCACGCATCGAAACTTTGCATACTTGTTTTTAGGTGTCTTAGGGACAACATGTGTTTTGCGCGCGCGAGATCCGTGCATAATCTGGGATCTGGAACCCCGCGCAAGGGAGGGGGTCATTGGGCACGCATCGAGTGAACGGCTCGACATACGCACCGCATGAAAGCACAATGCATAGCACAAGCGTACCACACATATCATATTCGCATAACGAACACATTTTGAGCATCTGACAGCGCGCTGTCAGCCCTAGCAAAAACGCGGATGTCAACCGCGTCCACGTTTCCGCTAGGGTTTCGTCCCTCATCTGCGCGCTCGCTTGCAAGCAAGTATGCGCTGCGGATGAGGGAACGGCTTACCAAAATATTATCTCATATGTGTTATCTTTCAATATTAATTCGTACGGTCTGAATGGCCAACCACAATTCTCGCTAAGGGCCGGCGCGGTCATGTGGGTATGTTGAGCGGGATCTTAGGATTTTCGCGACTTCCAAAAGTAGTGAAAGGGGTCATCATTCTTTGCGATGCGAATACCCCCTGACTCAGTAGAAATATGTGATAATATTAGATAGGAAAATTTTACTTAGATGAACACGTAATCTTAAAAATCTTCGCCTGGCTGTACGGGGTCTCACTGCGAGAGAGAGAGAGAGAGAGCGTTCCGCGTTAAGTTGAAATTACATAGTTAACAAATAACATCTGTACATCGCAAAATGCTCAAAGCGACATCTGCTGTAAAATGGGACAGTGACACTGCGAGTATCATACGTATGCCGTATGCGAGAGGTGAATCTGTCAAAAACCAAACCAAATCTTTTGCGTCTCAAAATGACATACCGTACAAAAAAGCAGTCATATGCCACCCAAGAAATGTGGCGTACCCCACTTCGACTTTTTCGCGGGGACGCACGATTAAATGCAGATATTACTACATTTTCAGTGCACGGTTCAGATGAATGAGATTATAGTTCCGAATTTCGCCCGTCTAATGAATCACGTAATGTATCCAAGACGTGAATGATGTTGCGCCACATCGGCTATAGAGTTGGACGTTGGACCTTTCCAGGCTCGTATGACCAGTAATAATCACGAAACGAGAATACTTAAGGGGGGCTTAATGCGGCGGGCTCTCGTACTTAACACATGATGGGTTTTCGAGCGATTTCAGCCGTGAAAAATATTTTAATCGAACTGCCATATTCATCTGCGCTGGATTTCTCTTGCCATGTCAGTTGTGGCGGGGAAACGGTAGTCCCAAATATAAATTGTATACAAAAACGTCATAAATAATTCAGAATACCCAGCGCATTACGCGTTACAGCAGTGTGAATTTTATGAACCACTTTGGTGAGCCATTTTGGTGAGGCCACCTCGCCAACGTGGTTCACAAGTCCCGAGTGGGGGAAATTTTGGAAAATATCATTCTTGAAAGGCGGAAGAATTTTTGAGGCAGATCTGTATTCTAGAATTAAGAATTCAAATTTGTATTCTAGGATTGTCACTTTTCTATTCCAACCAAAATGTCCACCCGTTGTTCCTGCACTCGCCGAGAGGTGAAAACAGAGGGACCGATTTCTCAGACAACAGTCAGTCTCTCATGACTCATCCTTGTCTTGGATACTCGATTTTCAGCGGTCGAGAGCTTACAGTTTTGATCCGATCCGAACAGCCCGACCAACCGAAAATCGATCCAGACATGTCGATCGTCTCATCCCCGATCAGACATCAAAATCCCCGATCTCTCTCCTCGTTTCGATATGACGAGCTTTGTCTGAACTCTGAAGTGACATGAGAAGTGAGAAGTCGGGAATGCTGAGCGGGGACATTCTCCCCTAGAATGCATCTGCCCCATAACCGAACACGACACATCCTTGTTTGCATCCTTGTGATTTTTCACTTTATCACAAAATCGATCCCTTAAGCGTGCATGCCCTCAGATTGACAAGTGATGCAAGTGAAATGAGATGTATACTGAAGGTACAGTGCATTGTGCTCATCAGCAGCATATTCAATTTACACCTTAGTTATTGAAGAAACATTGAAGTAGATTGCAATTGAAGGCCGAGGATTTGTTCATGCTCAAGATCTACTAATGTAACCGGCATTGGTGGCACTCTGCTATCAGCCCGGTATCAATTGGAAAGACTCTTCTTCAGGCGCACAGCAGCATACCGAAGCTTTCTGATATTCCAAGGGCATGGCATTGAAACTCGTTCCTCATGTCAAAGGAGGCATTGTGGCAACTCTCCAGTGCAACATGTCAGCTCACGATATCCTCAGGAGACGTATCCAGAAAGTACTCTCCAGAAGATGGCACGACTCATTCCGCCATTTCTGCAGAGAGCTGAGAAATATAGCCGAAGCGTCAAAGTATCCATGAATATGCCTGCAGCAATTACCGAGTTCCCGCTTTCTCCAGCAAATCAATGGCTGCATGCAAGGCAGTCACAACAGCTTTGCGATCCAGCTTGTTGGAAGCAGTGAGTCCAACTCCTGGGCCCCAAGGGCTCGTGGCAGTCAGCACGGTGGGATCCCCGGAGCCAGAAATAAGAGCCACCGTGGCAAGCTTCTCATTACCACCGAGGGCGCCGATCTTGTGGCACTCGTCCATGGTGCGCATTACCTCCTTGACAACCGCAGGGTTGGAGCACAATTCCTCACTACTGGTGAAGGATATCCCTGCACCCTTGGCCCAAGCCTCGAGCTTGTGCATGTTCACCTGGCATTCCAGTACCCCGCCGACCGCCCTTCCCTCACAAGGAGCACTTCGGACAAAGGGGAGGTGTCTCGCCGTCTGACTGGGACTAACACCTGACACTTAGCAGCAGCGTACCTGGACGATGGCTCCGGGGCGATCCATGTCACCAGTGCCGTGTACCATGAGGCCACCGTTGACACCGTTCACATACTCCGAGTTCGAGTATTCCTTCTCCATCGCCTCCAGCGCAATGTACTCGCCACCCTTCAGCTTGACAAGATTCTTCAGCCGGTCCACGAGGGACAGTGTTCCATCCGTGTGCCACACGCCAATGTCGCCCGTATGGAACCAGTTTTCCGAGTCCCATGCCTCCGCGGTCTTGTCCGGCTGCGGGAAGCAACAGCACGCCGCCCGGTCACGTGGGCCTCAACAAGATGCATCCAAGGGGAGTCCGGAAGGCTATGCAGCCCAGCTGGACGCTGCCAGCTCACTCAAAATGACCTGAGACTCCTTTTGGAGCCATGGCGTCATGCATGTGGTCGCAGATCATTCCCTGTGCAGAACGCACTGAATGGCATAGTCAGCCTGGAGAGGGAGGCGTGCTAACAGCGCAAACTGCTCCCAGCACAGCAAGCCACGGGCCGCGAGAGACATGCGGGCACCACATTGCAGCAGGCACTGTCACACTCAGGGTATTTGCGGCAAGCCATGTTGAACCTGATCTGGGCCCTCTTGTCAAGGTCGGTTAAAGTGGAATGCGGTGCAGTCTCAGTGTTCCCAGGGTCCCAAATGTGACCGTCAAAGACAGTGTGGCACTCCGCATTTCGGGACACAACACATAAATATCCATGGGCCATATCTCTGTTGCTTTCGCTTCCTCAACCCCTCACAACCATTTGCAGGATACTAAGGGATGTTGCAGTATGCCAGGATTCTGCCGCCGTAAAACAATGGACAAAAGCGTTCAATAGTGAATATATGCAGTGCTGCCTTTAAGCAAAGCAGAGATCCGTGCAGAGGGATCGTGGTGCGCGCGCACACTGAACGGCATGAGATCGGCCAACAAAAGCCAGCCCATCATCATCCCAGTGGATGTGAAAAGCAAATCAAGAGCAGGGCGGGGCCGTGACAAGATACCACAAACTCATACATATTCCCAACCCAGATGCAAGGCAGCATGGAAGGATGATACGATGTGACCGATCATCGCCCAACAATTGTTGGTCTCTGGGTAACGGATCGTGGTGCGCGCGCACACACACAGCACACGGCATCTGGATGAAGCCATGACTGACCCAACCTGAAACAATTCTCCTACACGATGGTCAAGAGAGGTCTTAAGGAGATAGCGGGGCAGAGCGCATAATCCAGGTATGGCTACGGCGATTCAGTCTGAATCTCATTCACAAGCAGGACCGCTTTGCAGGCCCATACCTGAAAGCAAGAGGAGGCCAGGGAGACTCGAATCAAGGAGGGAGGATTCCCGGCTTACCTGCTTGTAGTAGCCGACGGCAACTGGGGGACCGCGGATGCAGACCTCGCCACGGCCAGCGCAGGGCATCCCGTAGTGAGTCTTGTCCTCAGGTGAGTAGGGCTGCTGGTTCTTGTCCATTACCTGATCGCACCACCCGAGCTGGGTCAACAGGTTGTGCAGCAGTCTGCACGAGAAATGAAGAGGCAAGGGTGCAGGGCAAAAAGTGACAGCTTCCTGCCATCCCATCCGGGTAGATCTCTCCCAAGCCGGTGCCAGAAGTAGTCCGCAGGTGAGGGCAGCGCAGGCGTACCTCCCCGCAAGGCGCCAGCTTCATCTCAACGCTGGCCAAGGGGGCGCCGACAATGCCATCACGGCCGTCCGCCAGGTCTTGAATGCAGCCGATAGAGCAAGTCTCAGTCAGCGCGTAGCCCTGCGGGGGAGGGTTGGCCCAGCATTCCCGCACCACACAGCAAGAACCGGCGTCATTCCCGGCAACCACAGGCTCAAAGTGTGGCACACGCAACAGCTCAGCGCGAAGCTTGGCCCCTGCCGATACAGTTTGTAACCCTTTTGCTTGTTGGCAGAGACCCGTATGGGTTCACAACGAGTGTGAAGAAGTCACCCCTTGCGTCAACTCCAAAGTTGATTCGGAACCCACAGACGGAGTGGGGGCCATGACAGGATATCAAGTTCAAATTGAAGCGGCAGCACTGACACTTTCAGCCACAAGCAAGCGTGACCATACCCGATCCTTTACGACGGTGGAAAAAGCTGCGACACGTATACATATCACACAGACTCAGCAGCAAAGCTGCACCTAAGTGCGCCTGCCTAAGTTTTGGCGGACCGAATGGGCCATCGTCTTGGGGGGATTGCGGAAGGCGTCAGCCACGTGCTCAGGGCAAAAGCTAGACACGTAGCACCAAGAAGTCGCCATCAAGCATGCAGCAGGGACCAGCTGCGCACCTGGATGAGGGGCATGCAGAACACGGTGCGCACAAAGGTCTGCAGCTCAGAGGAAACAGGGCCGCCGCCACTGAGGGCGATGCGCATCCTGCCGCCCATCATGGCCTTCACCTGTGTTCGCACCTCCTTCCCCAGGTTAGTGTGAGCGGTGCCGAGCAGTGCTCCACGATCACACGAGTAAAGCCCATCACAGAGCCTGGGCATCAAAAAAAGGTGCCCATTAAGATGCGAGGCGTTGGTTTGCTTGCCTTCTTGAACACGACAGCCTTGAACAGAGGCGAGTCGCGGCCAGCCTTGAGAGCTTGGGTGCGGCCGGCGTATGCCACCGCAAACAGGAAGCGGACCAAAGGGCTCGCGCTCGCCATACTGTCCTCAACGCCCTTCTTGAGAATATCCCAAACCTTGGGCACTGCCGCCATGGTGGAGGGCCTAAACTCCTGGATGCCACCTGGAGGGTAGGGGTACTCGGGCTTGGTGTTGATAGTGCCGTCGGGGCGCTGGCGGACAGCTCCCTGCTTAGCACCAGCCTCCACAATCAAAGTCTGAGAGAAAAAGGGCGAGCTCACCGGTAAATGGAAGCCGGCCGGCACGCGCCCAAGACGAGAGGTAGATGCCTCAGGTACATGTGGAGGCAGTCCAAGGGAACTCGAGGGGCAGACCCCAGGAGTGGGCCAAGGGCGGCGGATCCAGCTGGCGCGCAGAGGATGGACCACGAGGCCATGTGCGTGCGACGGGCGGACCCTACGGGCTAACCAAGGGTGCCTCGGGGGATTCGGGACCCAGCTACCCGACCGAAGATGCTATGTGAGGCAGTTATGACAGCAGGATGGGAGTTGTGAAGCGGGCAGCCGGCTTGGGTTCCCTTTACACATCCTGGAGCTTTACTAGGCAGTAGAGGCTAGAGGCTCCTTTGAGTTTATAACGAGACGGCTCTGCTTCTTGCGAGCGGAAGTTTTTACAGCGGCGTAGTGAACTTGCCGTGCTGGAAAATGCTAGTCCTCACGGGGACAAGGAGGCGCGGGCAAATGCAGTTGAAGGAAGCAGAGAAACCGAATGCAGCCACCCCGCGGCAAGCACCTTGGAGGAGATCGTGCGGGGATCCGCATATCCGATCGAAGAGCCATAAGAGAAGAAGGACAGCTGCGCGGTGAACTCCAAGATGTGAGCAGCAGGCAGGTAGGCCAGGTAGCACTCCTCGCCTTCAACAATAGCGCCCTTGATGTGGTTGTAGACACCACCGACGGCCGCCACGAGGCTTGAGTGCTTGATCATGACACCTTTGGGCTTGCCGGTGGAGCCGGATGTATACATGAGCAGGGCCAGGCAGTCCGGCGAAGGAGGAGAGGGCGGCACAGGGTATTTGGCACCAAGGGCCACCACTTCATCGAAAGATATCACCTGTAGCATCGACCATACATCGTCAGTTTACAGTAGGAACAAAAGATTTTTTGTTGAGAGGCTGCGAGTCGATTGTACCCTCCATTATTCTTCAGGGTCGGCAGTGAGGGATCCTCGAGGTGCACGTGAAGCGGCAGGTAGTCCAGGGCTATGGGAGGCGAGCCGTGAAAGATCAGCATGCCCGATCCCAAGGATAGCGAGCGCAGAACTTCCATGCAACAACTACGAAAGGAAGCGACTCGGTTTCAAAAAATATACGAGTGGCAGAAACGTGTGCGGTGCGTCCTAAATATAGGACTCCAAGAGCCGAGGTGCTCCTCACGACAGTGTCTGTGCCGCTCAGTACTCAGATCCCGGTTTCAAGGAGCATCCTTTGGTGATTCAAGACTGATCTGCACAATCGATCAGGAGGTGGCAAGACACACGACCCCCTACTCATCGAGCAGTGTGAGGCACACCAATCGAACGTCATCTCTTTGTTGCCCAAAAGGGCTGGACAGCGTGTGGGAAAGAGGTGGGCCCGGGACAAGACGCCTTTGAGCACCGTGAGGCACGCCGATCGAAGACATCCTGATCACCCTCCTACAGGATAAAAAAGCAAACGGCCGGAAAACAACCGTAAGAGGCAAAGATGCTACAGAGGTTGTGCTAGGAACCCAGCTACAAGGGAGAGCTCCCTCAAGTGGCATCGACTAAAGAATGCTTCAGCAGCTGACACCAAATAGGAAGATGTGTTGCCACTCCACAGCGTGAGTGAGGCACACTGATTAACGCGAATCCGACAGCATGATAAAACACACGTACCAAGTAAATGAGCACCACCCAAGCGTGCGCATAACAGCCGCAGACGTTGCTCACCGGTTGGAGGAACACGTTTTAACGTCACCGCAAAGGGCGACCTTGGCTAAAAAGCGTTGAGAACGGGTTACGCGAGAGAGGAGGCATCTCTGGTGGCTTGCCTCCCCGGCGAGCTGTGAAATGGTGTACGACAGGCAGCAGCGAAGGAAAGAGGCTATAACAAGGAGAACGGCTTCGCACTAAAGTGTTGTTTACCAAAAAGAACAAAGTAAAGGTAAAAACCTACCACCATATGCCTCTCCTCGCAACAGAAAACAGTCAACGGACTGGAAGAAGGCAGCAGACGACTTTGTGCAGCCCACCAGGACGCCGCCGCCGACGTCACCTCATTATTCGCGGAATGAGAGCGCACGCACTCGATTTATCACGCGAGCATTCGAGGCAGGAATAACGGTACAAGCCGGCCTCAAAAAAAAGCGGCAAGAGCTTGCGACCCTTGCCTACATAACATGCGATCAGCGCGACAACACGAAACAGGCATTCAAGCAGGGAAGAGAGAACGAAGACAGGAAACGATACACCCTGTCACGAGAAGAGTGACTGGAGACTTAGGCGGGTGTGCGCCTTGACTTGGTCTCCATATCTCTGAGGCGCGACTTCTCTGACTGTGCACCCCCTCGGAGGAGGGGGACCCCGACGACCACGCAAAGATTGGCAAGGGGACCGACAGACCATAACTTTGAAGACTAGAAGATATGCAACTGTGACATATACCCTACGGATGGCAGCAAGAGGGGCCATCGCGTGGTACACACGTTGAAACGACAGGAACATATGGGGAAGTAGGTGCTTCCCTCAAGCTTCGATCAAGTCAGTTATCACGCAGCTACTTAGAAGCACACAAGGCTGCGGGACACACGCCAACGCCAAAGCTCCCCCGGGGTTCGACATACCTTCAAGGCGCTGTTCACGGCGGGAGGGGGGGTATCTGGCTCCACGTGGAAGTCAGTGTAGATGATCGTGGTCAACGATGGGCACTTTGAAGCGAGAGTTACAACCTTCGCAACGCTCTGCATGCGGAATAGAAGTCGATGAGGGTCCTTGAGACGGAAAGGGGCTAACGAGAGGCGAGTGGGGAAGCCATCCTGTAGGAAAAGAAGGAACGCACCTTGTAGTTGCATACGATTACTGGTGCGAGAGTCTCCTGGACCGCGCCCGCCACAGAGTCCATGCCGAGTGTGGCGTAGGAGGTCGCGACAACGATGCCTTGCGACATGGCGCCGTGAGCAGCGAGAGTCCACTTGGCAGAAGTGTCCTGAGAAGGCATAACAACATATGGGCGCGTTAACGGCAGGCGAGGCAGCGGTGCCACAAGCGACAACGGTGCAACTCCGGGACGGTGCAACTACCGCCACAAAATCGGAACGAATGTCAGCATATTGTGCCAAGGGTCTCTTGGGGCACCCCGCTTGCAAAGAAGGCAACCTTGGGTGCCCAGGACCAGCGGGCCCACGGCGGGAAGTGAAGAGAGAGTGGGCTCAACACCTCGTACAAAAGCATGGTGGAAGGAGAGGTGCTCTGTTCGTACTCCACCTCCTTAGAAAGTGGCTGCATACCCAGTTTGCGAAGACCAGCTCCAAACAAAAGTGAGGTCTTGCCAGCTTCGGCAAACGTCAACCATTCAGTCTCGCCAAACTTCTTCAGACCGAACTTCGCGCCTTCAGGCTTGTACTCTCCCAGATATTTGCGCGTGCCAAGCGCGGGCTTGCTCGCGAACCTGACATCCGTACACTTAACGAGTCAGTTCTCCGCGAAGACATCCAGCGCCCTGTTCCCGGGGGGGCGATCATAAAGGCCGTCCTTACGGAGCTGTGAACAATTTGCTTGCCGGAAAAGACACAGAAGACGAGGACCCTCGACGTCTGATCCCTACTTCGAAGGGTTGGGATAGTTGGACAAAAAGAAAACTATGGTTTACAGCTTACGGATGCCAGGCGGGATAGAAAAGGCAGGAAAAACACTTGAACCGCGGTGAGGATGAGACCACGGTGAAAGGTGCCAAAGATCACACGGAGCAAATGCGATACCTGGCTAAGTTGGCTATGATGCAGGATAAACACACACACACACAATTTTTTCTCTCTGTTAATATATTTGTTGGTAAATATGTACCTGTGCACATGCACATGTAAATGAGCACAGGGGTAGGCGGTGCTTTGGTTGTGCTCACTTTTCGTACGAACGCTGAAGAACTTCAAAACCTGTTGTTACGCCAGGGTATGCGGAAGTCATCAACTCCTTCTCAAAGCCCGGGGCGCGACGAACTCCCTTAGGAGCGCCGGGCACTTGCACTGAATACCGCTTTGGCACCAAAGATTGCAGGTACTTGATCGGCCCGATCGTCGACACCAGCCATAAGAGAAAGTCGAGCGACCATAAAAACCACGCGAGTGGGTTGGTCATCACCCACCAAGGGGCAACAGGTGACGCTTTGAAGGAAGCCATGTTTCTAGAAAAGTGCCTGCAAGGCGCACAACTGTTATCTTTAATAACCTTCGAAAGACAAAAATTGTGGATCTGCAAGCAGAAATATTCGTAAAGGATGAGCAGCAGGAGCAACTTGATATGTTGACCGAAAATGCAAAGCAATATGTATTGTGAAAACAAGAAAAATATATATCTGGAGACATGCAGAAACAGGACCGTTGCAGGAGATACGCTCGTCCGAAGGGTTCACGCGTGCACTTTTTGCGATGAAGCGTGAACGCGGAAATAAGACACAAAAATTGCAATAGAAAGAGATCAGCAAAAAGGTTTCTTCAAGCAGTTAACTGCAAACGTGGTGCGCAGCAACCAACACAGCCTACAGCTCTGCCGTACACCAGCTACGGAGCCTCCATATGGAGACCCATATTGGGTTGCGAAAGCGTGAGGGGTGGTCTTTGGCATGATACGTTCACAGAAAACCGAACGGCAAAAGCCATTTCTCAGAAGTACCTGTCACTTTTTTCATCACATCTCTATATTGCAAAAAAATGTATGCAAGAGCAAGCTCTGACCTCATGACGGGCGCTCACCATCAAGTTGCCAAAAGAAGTTCTAGGACAACACGAATGGTTCAAGCGGGAAAAACCACAAATGCATTTTGATATGTCACGTCTCTACACACAATACAGATAAGAAAGGCGCGTACGCACCTTGCGCAAATAGGCGCAGCGTAAGAGGGCCGCTACGAAAAATTCAGTCCAAACCCGATCTGTTGGCCTTTACAAGCAAAAACGCTTCCTTCCTCTTCAAGCAAAAACACGTTCTGCAATTCATTATTCAGTTGAGTTCACACGTCATCCGATCGTCATCCGATCGTCATCATCCGATCGTCATCCGATCGTCATCCGTCAGCGTCATCGTCAGTTCAACAGGTCAACATCGACAGTTCCCATCCGTTTCGTCGCGTCGCGTCGCGTCGCCTGTCAGTGTCACGGTATCGATACTCGCGCCGCGCCGGTCGCGGTCTCAGTGTAGCTCGACAGTCGCAGTCGTGGGCGCGTGGCTCGTGGGTTTCAGTTTCGAGTTTCTCAGTTTGCAGTTTGCAGCCTTTTTTATTTATATTACTATTAATTTATTTATAGGACTGTGCACTCAACTGTCTGGCCGCCAGCCAATTGAATGCAAGGCACGATATCGATATCTTGACATCTATCTTTGATATCCATATCGTGATTTATATCATATCATAATAATAAGATATTTACATACAAGGTGACTCCTTCGTCCTTGTCCTATAAACAGGGATAATCGAAATGCAATTCGCCCGATTCGCAATCCAATTCCTATAAATAATCAAGGCTCCCGCGAGAGAGCGGGAGGGGGAAGGGGGCTTTGGCCTTCGGCGCCAAAAAAGGCGGGGGGGGGGAGGGGTTTGAGGCTTTAGGTCAAATCACAGGGATGCCAACTTTCCCCCCCTAGGGAGGAGCAGTGGTGCACCCTTGTGTCACACCCCTCGCCTGGATGTCACTTGCAGTGTTGTCCGTGGCAATGTGCCACAGGCTCCCGAACCCTAACGGCCCGCTGCGCTTAACATTTGTTATATCCGACTTTAGACTCAACTAGCCTTGACAGTTGACACACCTGCCTTTTCACTATCACGGTGACAGTATATGTATATATATATATATATATAGGGATAAGTCTAGATTGGGTGTAGGCACTTCATTTAATCTAGATTGGGTGTAGGCACTTCATTCTTAATCTAGATTGGGTGTAGGCACTTCATTCTTAATCTAGATTGGGTGTAGGCACTTCATTTTGGTCTAGATTGGGTGTAGACACTTCATTTTAATGTGCCATTGGGTGTAGACACGGGTATAGGGGGTACGGGACGCAATTTCTTTTGTTATTTGTTGCAAAAAAAAAAAACATCATTTCGCAAATTCAACCGGTAGATATCAACATCCAACCACAATGAACATATCTAACGGTTGAATTTGCGAAATAATGTTTTTGTATGCGATTACTAGCGAAAAACTGTTCGGAATCGATGTTTGTTGTTATTTGTTGCAAAACAAGACATCATTTCGCAAATTCGACCGGTAGATCTCGACATCTAACCACCATGAACATTGATGAAAAGGATGATCGAAGCATATATATATAAGTGACGGATATATATATATATGCAAACAGGCACAGAAAAACACAGTGAAGAAGTGCTCGAGACGGTGATAGCATAAACTGAATAGATAGACTTACTGGGAGACTATCTAGGAAGGCAGCTAGGTCACGGTCATTGATGACACTGTCACAGATGACACCCACAACGAGGGGTGAAGCTAGGAGAAGGCAGGCCCCCATACAGTGGGGGGGGGGATTGTCTTCCCCGTGACACCACCTCACCCCGAAGGTGTGAGTGGCAGTGCCAGAGTCGGCAAACCCTAAGGCCTAAACCCAATGTCACTTAATGTTAGAGTCCAACGGACCACTAGAGCACAGCTAACAGCTAGTAAGCAAGTGGTGGCTAATTCTAAAGTTAACAAAGGGCAAGTTCAGGTACGGTCTGCTGCCGGTTGATGGCTCGCGGAGCTCCCGATCGTTGGTGGAATCCACGGCTTCGAACGGAGAGCCGGCCATTCTTCATCTTCGGTGTCGGCGAAGCCCAACATGGCGATGGGCTCCAGCTCACAAGTGAAGTCCTTGCTGGACTTTAGGTTCAGGGTTATTATTATGGGCTCTGATAGCCCCTAGCCTGACCCGTCTCTGATCGGAACCGTGACTCCGCTAGTAGCTAGGATGACAGTACAGTAGTACTGTACTGTCAGTCATCACTTCGTATTATCCGGGTTTCCGAGATGCATGATAAAAGCACTCAGCCGGACTGATTATGGGAGCTTAGCCAGTTTGTTTTACCCGAGCGGAACACCTGTTCTCGCAGGTTATGCGCGTCACCACTTCCCTAGTAATTCTGATGGCACAACGCCTAGCTGTTGCCATGTTTGGCTAAGTTTTGACACAGATAGAGATGGGGTGGGCGCCCCCTTAGGCAGTAGTTGACCTTTTCGCGGTATGGCCTATCCTTGAAGTGGAGATCAGTTTGAGACAATTTTCGGCAGCAGTATCGTCGCTCGCTGTGGCTTCTTTTTACGTTTCACCTGGCCGGTGGAGAGGGCATTCCGCGTATTGTGGGTCGCAACCACTCTTAGCCAGTCGGCTCATGACATGTTTGATGTTGTTCTTATTGTTGAGGCTTCTGCAGGAATTGGCCGCTGCGTCCACTGATCTCTCTACTGCCGACACACTAGCTCACGCTCCCCATCTCACCGTCATTTTGGATATGAATACACCGCAAAGGCCACGTACACGCGCTAGGGCGCGTAAGTTAGCGACTATTTTCGATGATGTTGGGGCATTAAATTCGGCTACCCCCACAACGCCGCATTTGGCTTCGGCTGACGAGTCGGCTGCGGCTGCGACGCTCGTGCAGCGGTTACGGAAAGACTCTTTCGATGTTCAGTGCGCGAAGACAGCAGCAACTAAGGTTCTGGGAGACAAATCGGCAAAATTTCATGGCAGTGAATCGTCGGCTTCGGACATTTTTTCACAGCTGATCTCCGAAATTCAGTAGCTTTTCACGCTGCAGTCACAGGCAATTGCACCCCTGTTTGAGCTGTCTGCTGCTGATGTCCCTGTCATGCCTGCTGCCAATGAGCTCCTGTACTCTGTGATGTTGCTGCTGACTGCGCCAGGGTCTCCTGCCCGTAATTGGGTAGAGGCTTCTGGGGCCGATGTTCCTGCTGACGGCAAACGTGCCACCCTCGAGGTGGTGCGTATGCTTGCTGATGATTCGACTCCATTCGAGTCTTTGACTGAGCTGCTTGAGGTGCGAATCTCGGATGAACATGACCCTGACTCTGGCATTCGTCTTTTTAACAGTTGTCTTCGGGATGCACAGCGTCTGCAGACGCTGCCCGAAGACGCTGTTAAAAGGCAATTCCTCTCTGCCCTGTCTGGGCCGGCTTACGCCACGCTGGTTGACTCGTTTGCTCGAGCTGACCAGCGTGCGGCTGTGAGTCTGCTCACCCTGCAGGCGCGCGTGCGCGAGCAGTACCGCTGCGGGCGGCTCTCGGGCAAGCGCACTGCGGGGCGCCCCATGTCTGTTGCATCTTGCACCACTGACACTGGCCTGGCTTCGGCCATTGATCGGCTCAGTGCTCAGTTGGTCAAGTTGCAGCGGGATGTGGATTCCCTTAAGAAGGGTGGCTCCAAGCCGCCCCCTGGGAAACACACTCCGCGCGACTTCCACCGACCTGGAGTGCAACCGCTTGCTCACTCCGCCTCTCCGGAGGTGGCTTTTGACAAGCGGTCTGGCACCTTTGTCCCAGCGTGCAGGCACGAGAAGTGCCGCGCCGTTGGGTCAAAGCATTGGCTGAGTGAGTGTCCTCACAAGGACACTCACCCACTGTCCATCTCGGCATCCTACTGCCAAGCCGTCGAGTCTTATGACTCCGACGTGCTTGCCCTTCGTTTTCAGCGGTACTATGACGCTGGGGATGAGGGGTCCATGGAGCACTTGTGTGCTTTTGTGGGGCAACCTGAAATCTGCGGTGAACTGTCTGCGCATTCCCTACGTTTCTAGACGGGTTCAATACACGTGTTGAACACGTATTGGAGGCATATTGGAGGCATATTGAAGACGGTATGCTAATATCTGGACATTCCAATACACGTGTAACATATTGGCCAAACTATTGAACCGCGATCAGCCTGGACACAACGAAAATGAGTATGCTAGCATGGGCACCCAAATGGTGTCAGACTCACCCACTAGCACTTGGTATCATCTAAGGAAGGGTCTAGCGTTATGGGGACAAGTTTTCACGGCATTTGGACGCGTATCGCAGAAGTCGGTTCTGGGGGGCTTTTTGAATTGGGGCCCCGATGTATTGAAATAAGGCAAAACGATTGGAGGGGTGTTCAATATGTCTGCAACCGCCTGCAACACACATACTGAACATGTGTTGAACACATATTGAAACATTCACGCATAATAAGGAATCGTTCAATACATGTGCAATATGTCTACAATCAGATGAATCATTCAACACGTTTGCAATATATGTGTTGAACACATATTGAAACATTCCCTCATGCAGAATATCTTTAGTACATGTGCAATATGTCTACAATCAGATGAATCATTCAACACGTTTGCAATATATGTGTTGAACACATATTGAAACATTCCCTCATGCAGAATATCTTTAGTACATGTGCAATATGTCTACAATCAGAGTGAATTATGCAACACATGACTGCATGGGGTAAAGGGGTAAGACCCCCCTGCTGCTCACATATTGCATAATACTTACAATATGTCAGCAATACGTATCTGGTATATCACAAGTATATCAAATGTGTACAGAGGCACTACTATGCGTCATCACACTTTCTGCAGTACCACATTCCAGTGGGGATGTCGGTGAGCCCTGCGCATCGCACGTGCATAGCCTCTTTGCAGCCTGCCCTCTCACACAGAAGGAGCTCGCCACCGACTCTACACTTCCCGCATGTGTCAAAGTGACCATCACTACCTACGGGCCTATCAACGAGTGCAAGTTTCTCCATATTGCGGTCGCTCGTATCAAGTATCACCGATGAATCCATGCAGGGGTGTTTGACTATCACTACTTGCGCTTGGACTTGATTGGCCAGTAGGTAGGGCTCTCGGTTGTCCATAGTGTACTTGGAGGTGTCCCATGGGTTGAAGGTGTAGTAAGCCTTGGACACCTTGTCCACGCCGAGGATGGAGTTCTTCAGCTTGAAGCTTGCGATCTGAGCTTCCGTGGGCACGGGTAGCCAATCACACTTTAAAAAAGTGTAGAGCACACCGCCAATGCTAACCCGCAGAATGGCGTTGATGATACCATACCTGCGCACGAAATGTTCAATGTTTTTGTAATATACGTACAACATATCCTCAATATGTTGGGGACGTATTGCATATATGTTGCAGAGATATACGAAAAGGCAAAGAAGCATGCAAACTGGTGGTTGAGGTCGTACCTGTCCTCCCACTCGTCATCGGCATCGGCATCATTCTTGGGGAAGGATGCGCGGACGAAACACTGGGTTGTCACTTTCCCTTTGTCCCCGTCTCTAGTGCGATAGAAGACACCGCCGATGTTCACCTTGTTGTACTTGGAACACATGGGTTCGGGACCCATCATGAGCGACTTCTCGTAAGCCGTGTATTGACGACCAAGCCATCCTTCAGGGTCCTCCAATGGACCGAACGCGATCGCGGGCACGCCACCCACCTCTTGTCGGTACCTATTTGCATGTTTAGAGCGCGCGGCATTCTCCCTGTGATGACAACATATTCTTAGTATACTTACAATATATGATAAACATACAGAAACAAGTTGACAATATGTTGCAGGTATACTACAGATAGTACATGCGTGCGAGCTTGCAGGTTGCACCTCCGCCGGAACAGGTCGTACTCAGCATGTTGTTGAAAAAGCTTTCGGTAAGCGGGAATACTCGCTCGCATCCAGCGGGTCAGTTGGTCAATCTCCAAGGACGTTAGCTCCAATGGCTTGCCCTTGTCCCCGAAGGTAGTGACCACGATGCCGGGAGCGGGGCCCGCCATCAAAGCCCGCGGGACACGGCCGGCAGTAGCTCTTTCTCGGTTCAAGAGCATGGTCAGGATGCCTCGTAGGGAGCGCAAGGTTTTCAACCTTAGATAGCCGTTCATGATGCTTGCCACGGGGAACGCATTGTTCTTCACCCACCTAGCTAGCTTGCCATTCATGGACTCGAAGGCATACATCCACCATTCACGCACAGGTCCGAATCGCAGGAGCAGATCGGCCCAGTGCCAGATTTTATGGGTGTTGATTGCAAGCCACTGTGGAGGACCATTCGCTTCCAAGTCCTCAAAGAAAAGTCTGGTCCGCTCTCTCAAATACTCCATATCCTGCACGTACGAATCAATACGTTTGTAACATATATTCAACATACCTGTGACATGTGGAACTCATATCACACCAACATTGAATACGTACCCGGGGTTCTATGGAATGCGCAGTGCATTCCCGTATGATGATAGTCAGTAGTTTGGACACAATGTCCTGCAGCGCATTGTCGACTTCACCATCATCGCGAGGCCAAGAGGACAATACCGCCAACAACTTGGACTCGAAAGCCTTCAAAGCCGCATGCGCCTTGAGGTGCTTTGCGTATTTTGCGCCGTTGGAGGCGGTTGAGGTGCGCAACAAATGCTTATGCCCATCGCCCCACCGGGTGACTCCCCGCAACTCCTTCAAGAAGGCGAGTGCTGTTTCCCGAGAACGTAAGGTGGTCGAAGCCTTCGGACGCGGTGGGATCCCCCATGGACCGTTTGTCATTTTGTACACCTCATGCGGTTCCCATGTCCGTGTTGCCGTATACCGTCAACACGTGTATGACATATTGAACACAATTACAGAAATGTTGCACTAATACAAAACTCACCTTTCGAATTCTGCACCCACTCCGTTTGCACCCATTCTGGGTGCAGGCCCTCCTCCTCGGCAAAGTTGCGCGCGGCCTCGTTGAAATCCAGCCCAAGCAGCGTTGTTGCAAGCCTGTTTCCCAAGTTCGTGATTTCGTGCATAGGATCATAGAGCCAATCCAACGCCAAGTTAAAGTACGACAACCTTGCGAATGCGGCGGGCAACTTGAATCCGGTGGCCGAGAAACGTTCCGCCATGTCCGCTTTCGACCAACCTGATTTGGAAAGTGCCTCGTGTATTTCGCCCATTCGCGTGACAAACTCATGCGTGTAGTTCTCCGGCGGCCCTGCATGGCACGTGCACAAGTAATACAACATATCTGTGGTATGTTGCAGGCATGTTGATGCATGTTGCAAACATGCTGCAAACAATCAAATTGGGTGGCATAGCGATGAGAGCGTACCAGGAGGATGTTGCTTGAAGAATGCGTAGAAGATTCTTCCCAGCGCTGGACTGTGACATCCTTTCGTACGGCACAACATGCAACACTTGTAGGCGTTTACATCCATTCGCTTCCCGCCCGGCATCGACCAAGCCTTTGTAATCCATGATCACCCCGAGTAGCATGCACCGTACACGAACATACTCCTCGGAAAAGGCGTCCCAAACTCCGCAGCCCGTCTCCCACAACTCCTCCAACTCGTCGACCAGCTTGTCGTACAAAAGAGTCGTATCGGCGGGATGGATGCCATTAAGAATACCGTAGACCTCAAGGTACTCGTACTTGGAGCATATCTCCGGCGGCAAGTTCAAGATTTGGAAATACATGGGAAACACGCCCGCCTTGTTTTTCCATACGGAAGCCCCATCCGCGCAGAACAGGATGATTATATTCCGCAACTCCTGGGAAAACTCTGGGTACCGCGCCTTCTTCTCTTTCCACGCATCTCCGTCTGCACACTCCGGACAAAATACAACTCACCGCGGTATACATACAACTGTATGTGTACATCTGCAATATGTCAAAGACATACGTT
>LGRX02035866.1:13119-26342 GCA_001247695.2 Cymbomonas tetramitiformis
GTTGTTGGGTGCGTCTTGCCTCCCTTCAGAGCACGGTCATCGTTGTTGGGTGCGTCTTGGCAGAAAAAAGGTGCCAGCAGCGCGGATCCGCCCAGCCCGCCTGGCAGAAAAAAGGTGCCAGCAGCGCGGATCTGAGTCTGTGTTTGCTTGTGCTCCCACCTGTACACTTGTCAGAATGTTGGCTGTCTCAGGAGATGTGCGCTGGCACGTGTCCCAGCTCGATCGGTGGCATTTCTTGAAACCACTAAAACTGCGTAGGCTCCAATTTGAACAGTCAGCAGCCTATCAACGTGCTGAGACGGTGAAAATGATATATGGGTCGTCGATTTCAAGGTGGGGATATTCTGAAAGTATTCAAGCTGGCTTACGTCATGAGCTATTGAAAGTAATTATGGTTGCTGACATGAGGTGAATGTTATTCGGGCGGGACGACCTGAAGGACCACGTCGCTTTGCAAGGCCTTGTGTTTCTTCACGCGCTTGGGTTGGGAGAGGGTTGCAGGTATCCGATCGGTGGAGACACGGTGTCAGTGACGAGTGGGGTGGTTTCACGCATCGAGGTCACTCCATATGCTCACGGAGCCTCGGAACTCCTGGGGGTGCAGATTGATGCGGCCATCAACTCCGGCAACAGTGGGGGACCTGCCTTCAACTCCGCGGGCGAGTGTGTTGGTGTTGCCTTTCAGGTGTTTGCAACGAAATGGCCCATAAAGGGGCACTCCCTTGTGGGAGCTCCGCCTCGAGGATCCGAAGCTGCCGGGGATTTATGTCAGAAATATTCTTAGCTGCTCGGTTGGGTGTGATTGCTACCTGGGCGGCTCAAGGAACGAGCCCACCTCTTTGCGATTCAGCAGGGGTAATATCGTGAGAAAACACTAAACGTTTAACATTGAAAACCTTCATACCACTTCACACGGCATGATCACCACCTCGGTCGCCAGTGCTTCCAGCTCTCTGAACCAGGACTGGCCTAGCCAATACGGGGCCACCACCGTCGCTGCAGCCCCTTCCTCCCGCAACTTGTGCGCCACTTCGTCCAGCAACGCCCACGGCGGGTTCACGCAACTGTTCTCCCCCCGCCAGTCGTACGCCAGAGAGTCCACGCTTTCGCACCGCGGGTCTTTCCACGTAGCGTAGTACCGCGGAAGCTGCGCAGAGATCTCGGAAGCAAACCGGTCCACCGTGAAGGGGCCCCACTGCTCGCTGGCCCACTCGAACCACTTCCGATTGAGCCTCCAGTCGTCGAGATCCTCGCAGCGAGAAAGGTTGTCGGCCCACACGTTGGCCTCGCTGCGGATGTAACGAGCCTGAAGCTCGATGTCGTGCAAGTCGAGGAGCGACCAGAGTCTCCGCATCCTCCTCATCAAGTCCAGGTTTTTGGAGGTGAAGTGCGAGAGCATCGCCACCACTGCCTGGTTGTCGCAGTAAAGTCGTACGACTTTGCTCTCCAGCTCCTTCAGAAACGCCTGCACGGTCTTGTACACGGCCTCCAGCTTTAGGTGTGTGATGTGCCAGTTCCTCATCTCGTCTGGCCAGAAACCTCTCGCCGGGTACTTGAGAGTCAGCATGCCTCCCCACGCCACCATCGAAGAATCTGTGTGCAGCTTTGCTCTCGTCGGGGATCTCCAGATTTTGCGCCCGTTCCACCTGCTCATCACAGGCAGCTTGGACCACCATTCTAAGTCCACCCGAGCAGCACGAGAAATCTTCACCTTCGCTCCCCAGCTGCGTTTCTCTGCCAGCACGAAGTAGAGCTCCCGCAGGTAGAGTCTCGCCGCTGGCACGGCAAGGTACACCGATTGACAGAGTCCCGTGAAAGCTGGCAGTCTCCATGCAGCAATCCAGCGCCGACTTCTCGCTGCGTCGCACAGAATCTCCTTTGCCTTGACGTGGATTTTACGTACCCGTCTTTCGGTCACACGAAATTGTCCCAGCTTCAAGTCCACCTCCAAACCGAGGTGCTCTACCACCTGAACTGGCTCCCACTGCCCCTTCTTCTCGTTCCGCTGTAAACCGAGACGATGAAGCACGTGTTGGACTTTTTCTCGTCGCAGAAAGAGAAAACCTTATAACTGAGAGTCGACTAGCACCAACAAATCGTCCATGTACGGCAGTACGCGCATCCCGTTGTGCCGGTTCGCGTCCCCGCCAGCGCCTCCTGCTCTGCGACGGACTGACCATCGCTGTCGTACCACGGAACCATCCGTAGCTTCTTGATCTCCCTGCAATCTTCTGCTGCTTGCGGAGAACGAAGGGCCTCCACCATCACACGCACGAACTTGCAGAACACCCTCGGCGGGTCGTTCCACCCGAACAGAATCGCCGAGCATTGAAAGAGCTCTCCTTGCAGGTCGAACTGCATGAACTGCTGAAAGTCCGGGTGGATTCCCAGTGCATGAAAACCGTCCTGCAGGTCAAAACCGAAGCACCAGTCGCCCGGCTTCGCCAGCCTGCGCAGTTTCTTCAGAGTCTCCCATCTTCACGCAATTCTTCACACACCACTGATTCAGCCATCGGGAGTCCACCACCAGTCTCCACTTGTTCGTACCCGGTTTTGGCACCAAAAAAACGCGTGAAATGTGTGACCTCCTTGTTGCTCTCGTCCACGCACCGTTCTCCAGCAGCCTCTTCTTCTCCGCGTCCAGCCATACCTGTTGCTGTCGCGTCGCATCCGTCAGTAACACTCCGTGGTCGAACGGAGGCGGAGGCCCGCGCTTCCACTTCAACTTCTTCCCGTGAGTGATCCACTGCATCACCTCTGAACTGGCGCCCGCTGCGCGCCATGCACCCCTCCGCTGCCTCACCTGCTGTTGCACGGTGAGTTTTCCCCGACCAGCGCCCGGAGAGGGCTGTTGCGCTGGAAGGGGTAGCGGCACGCACATCACGCATCGGCCGCGGGCTTCGCGCCCCGGCCCTTACCGCCTTTCCCTGAAGGCTTCTTGCTGTCTTTCTCATCGTCGTACTTCTCCTTCGAGCGCTGGTCCCGGTGGTCCTTCACAACCCGCGCGTCTGCATTCGCCGCACTCTTTGAAGACGCGCTCAGCACTGCTTTTCCACGGTTCTTGTCGAAGTCGTTCAGCCACTGCTGCAACACCTCATCCGCCACCACACCATCCGCTGCCTGGTACACTCTGTCCCTCCACGAACTGCAGCTTCGCACGCAGAGCATCCGCACCTCCCCGTTGTGAAGACCCCGGCTCCTGCTCCAGCTGCCTTGTCCACCGGTTGCACAGCATCGCGTACACGCCGTGCACCGAGTTGATCACCGCATGAAAACGTTTTTGCAGCTCGTCGTACGACAGCTTGCCGTCCTCCGATGCGTCCAACGTTGCGTTGCATTCGCCAACCACGTCGTGCAGGTAAGACAGCGACGGTGCCAAAACTAAGCACTCGTACTTATTTGAAGAGTTAGACTTCTTGGAGAGGGCATCATACAATTTCCCGTGCAGATCGTACAGCTGCGGCATCCTCGTCGTCAACGTCGCCGGCCGCGGAGGGAACGGATTGACGGGGGCCTCTGGCACTTACGCCAGTTTCCTCCTTCTCTCCAGAAGTTGCTCAGCAGTGTTCGCAACGCCCTCAGAGTCCGATGTCCCCGATTTTGCTGCGACCTTCGCTTCCAACGCCACGTTGATTCCCGCTTGCCGTTGAAGCTGTTCACGCAGCAAGCGATGCTCCTTTGCCTGCTGCCTGTGAATTTCACCTTGTTGCTTCTGCATCTCCAGAATTTGCTGCAACAAGGTTTCCTGCGTCGTCGGTGTCGCAGGGGAAGGGGAAGCCCGTCCGCCGTCGTGCTTCCCCGGGAGGGGAGGGAAATCCTCAGGATCCTTGCTCTTCGAGCTCCCAGTCATTTCACCCTTCAAAGGGAGTTACATAGAAGTCAAGTCCTACTGCCTTCGCCGATGTGAAGCTGCAGTTAAAAGTGAAACTCCTTTCCCGCAACTTCACTGAAAGATCTCCCGTAGTCGACGATCGCCGTTGTACAGCCTAGTGGTCTAGTCACAACCTACTCTACTGTTTACAAGGGAAACAGGTGAATTTCTCTTTTGCTCGAATCCTCATTTGCCAAAGCTCTAGGCACACAAAAGAAATCTGATCTCTGTCACTGTGACCATGTTAACCAAGCGAAGTAGTAGTCCATGTCTGTGTCCCTCAGAGTTGTCGGGTCGATGTAGTGCTGCACTGCCGAAGAGAACTGTGACCAGCCTCCAAAGCAGCACACTTTCTCCATTGCAACACCCACAGCTCGAGCACACGTCGTGGCACCCTTCCGGGTGCTGTGTGCAGAAAAGTGACCTCCTTCCGGAGGTCTGCAGTCCAGCTCGCTGAGAGCCAGACCAATCCAGTCATTTGCCACTGAAGCCTTGAAGTTCTTCGGGTCCTCGGGTAGCAGCCAGTAGGCGTCAGGTTGAGTCTTCTCAGAACTGTTCCAAGCCGTGTCACGGTGGAACTCCCAGTGCTCGATCAGCTCCTTCAACAGAGCCACCCCCTTCCAAGGGATGCACAGGCGTCTCTTCACCAGTTGATGCCGCCGTCCTTTCTCTTTTAGCAGCACCACTGAGAACCCACTGTCGCCACAATGAACGTGCTGCCGTGACAACGAAGTCCCCGTGTCCGGTCTGCCGAAGGTCACGAAGGCAACAACCACGTAGGCAAAGGCTCGCAGTAGCCGCAGCTCCTCAGGCGATCTCGGAGTCAAACTCAGCGCTGCTTCGTGCACACGTCGTACGTGTGCCGCTGGCAGCCACGTCCGCTGGGTCTCGATGTTCTCCTCCTGCACCGCCAGCTCCGCCTGGATGGTCGCCATCCCCTTCACAGCTCGGGTCACAGAACGCCCCTTTGTTGGTCCAGGAAAACGTAGGTCCTCGTGGTAGTTGTTGATGGCAGACAGGTACGGCTGCAAGGAGGCCGACTTGATGCCCCCGTCCTTCAACAGAGAGGCGATGTACAGCAACACCGTCGCCTCCGATGCTGGCAGCCACGGCCGTTGGTGCTGCTCACAAAATAAAATGAAGCGCCGTGCCTTCGGTCCGTAGTTGCTCATCGTCGTGTCCAGCAGTGCTTTTCTCTGCATCGTCACTGCCAGTTCCGTGAGCCGGGAAGGTCCCAACTCACCCCTCCACCGCTCACAGAGTGAGCGCGTGAGGAAGTTTTGTACAGCACCACCGCGCTTGTACTCTTCGTAGTCGCCTCCGCTGATCCGCTCGATGTTCTCGCCGTCCGCGTCCGTTGCCTCGTCCGTCAGCTCTGACACGCTGTTGATGATTTTGAAGTTCTCCTCGGACAAGTCCAGCGTCTCCTCGTCGCCGTCGTCGTACAGCACGTGCGCCTTCCCGTCCTCGTCGAACTCCTTCACCACACCCGGGTAGAAGCAGTCATCGTCCTTCCAGAACACCTCGATTTTCGAGCCCACGGTCACCTTGCTCGCTGCCGTACTCGTAGCAGAGCTCCTTCGTACTTCAGCAGCGTAGTAACTCACGGGCGCGCCTCGATGAAGAACATCACAGTGTCCCACTTTGAGGGCCCGAGCAGCTCGGACCCTCCCAGCCTGCTCGGAGTGAACAGGTCCCTGCGCCGCGGCATGATCACCACCTCGGTGGCCAGGGCCTCCAACTCCCTGAACCAGGACTGTCCCGGCCAGTACGGAGCCACCACCGTAGCAGCGGCCCCCTCCTCCCGCAGCTTGTGCGCCGCCTCGTCCAGCAGCGCCCACGGGGGGTTCACCCAATTGTTTTCCCCCCGCCAGTCGTACGTCAGAGAGTCCACACCTTCGCACTTCGGGTCCTTCCACGCGGCGTAGTACCGAGGAAGCTGCGCGGAGATCTCGGAAGCGAACCGGTCGACTGTGTAGGGCCCCCACTGCTTGTTGGCCCACACGAACCAGTCTCGATTGAGCCGCCAGTCGTCCAAATCCTCGCAACGAGAAAGGTTGTCGGCCCACACGTTGGCCTCGCTGCGGATGTAACGAGCCTGCAACTCGATGTCGTGCAGATCCAGTAGCAGCCAGAGTCTCCTCATTCTCCTCATCAGGTCCGGGTTTCTGGAGGTGAAGTGCGAAAGCATTGCCACCACCGCCTGGTTGTCGCAGTAGAGCCGTACGACCTTGCCCTCCAGCTCCTGCAGGAACGCCTGTACGGTCTTGTACACGGCCTCCAGCTCCAGGTGTGTGATGTGCCAGTTGCGCATCTCGTCTGGCCAGAAACCTCGCGCGGGGAACTTCAGGTTCAGCACTCCTCCCCAGGCCGTCATCGAAGAGTCCGTGTGCACCTTCGCTCTCGTCGGGGATCTCCAGATCTTGCGCCCGTTCCACCTGCTCATCACAGGCAGCCTGGACCACCATTCTAAGTCCCCCCGAGCTGCGAGATTGTTACCTTTGCTCCCCAGCTGCGTTTCTCTGCCAGCACGAAGTAGAGCTCCCGTAGGTAGAGCCGCGCCGCTGGTACTGCTAAGTACACGGATTGGCAGAGTCCCGTGAAGGAAGCCAGTCTCCTGGCAGGAATCCACCTCCGATTTCTCGCTGCGTCGCACAGGATCTCCTTCGCCTTGGTGTGGATCTTGTGTACCCGTCGTTCTGTTACACGGAATTGTCCCAGCTTCAGGTCCACCTCTAGCCCGAGGTGCTCCACCACCTGTGTAGGCTCCCATTGGCCCTTCTTCTCGTTCCGCCGTAGGCCAAGTCGATGAAGCACCAGTTGAACTTTTTCTCGGCGCAGAAAGCCTTCTCGCTGAGAGTCGACCAGCACCAGAAAATCGTCCATGTACGGTAGTACTCGCATTCCGCTGTGACGGTTCGCGTCCCCGCCAGCACCACCGGTCCTGCGACGGACTGACCATCGCTGTCGTACTGCGGAACCGTCCCGCAACCTCTTGATTTCTCTGCGATCTTCCGCTGCCTGTGGAGAACGTAGAGCTTCCACCATCACGCGTACGAACTTGCAAATCACCCTCGGAGCGTCGCTCCATCCGAACGGCATCGCTGAACATTGAAGCAGGTCCCCTTGCAGGTCGAACTGCATGAATCGTTGAAAGTCCGGGTGGATCCCCAGCGCATGAAAACCGTCCTGGAGGTCGAAGCTAAAGCACCAGTCGCCCGGTTTCGCCAGTCTCCTTAGCTTCTTCAGCGTCTCCATCTTCACGCGATTTTTCACACACCACTGGTTCAGCCATCGGAAGTCCACCACCAGTCTCCACTTGTTCGTACCCGGTTTCGGCACTAAAAAAGCGCGAGAAACATGAGATCTTCTCGTCGCCCTCGTCCAGGCACCGTTCTGTAGCAGCCTCTCCTTCTCCGCGTCCAGCCACACCTGCTGCTGCCGCGTAGCATCCCTCAGTGACACCCCGTGGTCGAACGGGGGCGGAGGCCCGCGCTTCCACCTCAACTTCACCCCGTGAGTAATCCATTGCATCACCTCGGAACTGGCGCCCGCCGCGCGCCATGCTCCCCTCCGTTGTCTCACCTGCTGTTGCACGGTGAGTTTCCCCCGCCCAGCGCCCGGAGAGGGTTGTTGCGCTGGACGGGGTGGCGGCACGCACATCACACATCGGCCGCGGGCTTTCCGCCCCGGCCCTTGCCGCCTTTTTCGGTAGGCTTCTTACCGTCCTTCTCCTCGTTCTTCTTACGGTCCTTCCAGCGCTGGTCTCGATCCCGTGGATTCACCACCCGCGTTTCCGCGTTCGCTGCATTCTTCGCCGTAAGGCTCAGCATCGCCTTGCCGCGGTTCTTGTCGAAGTCGTTCAGCCACTGCTGCAACACCTCATCTGCCACCACGCCGTCTGCTGCCTGGTAGACTCTGTCCTCCACGAACTGCAGCTTTGCACGTAGAGCGTCCGATCCTCCCCGCTGTGAAGAACCAGGCTCCTGCTCCAGCTGCCCGCGCAGTTCCAGCATCGTCCACCTGTTGCACAGTAACGCGTACACGTTGTGCACCGAGTTGGTAACCGCGTGGAAACGTCTCTGCCACTCGCTGTTCGACAAATCGCAGTCCTCGTTCGCGTCCAACGTCTCGTTGCATTCGTTCACCACGTCGTGCAAATAAGACAGTGTTGGAGCCAGAACCAGGCACTCGTACTTCATTGAAGAGTTGGACTTCTTGGAGAGAGCATCGTACGTCGTGTTGCCGTGCAGGTCGTACAACTGCGGCATTCTCGATGTCAGCGTAGCCGGCCGCGGCGGGAACGGGTTGATTGAGGCTGCTGGCACGTACGCCAGCTTCCTCCTTCTCTCCAGAAGTTGCTCGGCGGTCTTGGCTACGGTGTCCGGGTCAGAAGTCCCAGGCTTCGCTGCCACCTTCGCCTCCAACTCCACGTTGATTTGTGCTTGTCGTTGAAGCTCGTCACGCAGCAGGCGATGCTCCTCTGCCTGCTGCCTCTGCATCTCAAGCAGCTCCCCTTGCTGCTTTTGCATGATCAGACTTTGTTGCATCAGCACGTCCTGAGTGGACTGTGCTGCCGGGGAAGGGGAAGCCTGCCCGATGTCTGGCTTCCCCGGGAGGGGAGGGAAATCCTCGGTAGACTTGCCCTTCGCAGTTCCAGCCATTCCTCTCCCTCAAAGGAGTAACAATGAAGTCAATCGTACTGCCGTAGCCGATGTGAAGCCGTCGTTTGAAGTCGTAACGCCGTCCCCGCGACTTCGCTGCCGGATCTCCTGTCGTCGTTCGATCGCCGTCGTACAACCTAGTGGTCTAGTCACTACCTACTCTACTGTTTACAGGTGAAACAGGTGAAGAAAATCTTACAAAATCGGATTTGCAGTGTGCCTCACAGAGTACCGTAGGTACCCGTGAAGTTCCTGTTTGCAAGAGCAAAAGGAACGGAGCTACATGTGTCATTCGGCTCTACTGCAGCAGGAGTCACGGATTCTGAAAGTCTGAAACCACAAAAATTCTGTTGCACTCCAATTTGAACAGAATACTTTACAAAATCTGATTTGCAGTGTGCCTCACAGAGTACCGTAGGTACCCGTGAAGTTCTTATTGCAAGAGCAAAAGGAACAGAGCTGAACAGGCGTGTCGCTTCGTGGCTACTTGTACATCCTGTTTGTGTCACGGAGCTACATGTGTCATTCGGCTCTACTGCAGCAGGAGTCACGGATTCTGAAAGTCTGAAACCACAAAAATTCTGTTGCACTCCAATTTGCACATAACGGTTGATGAGAAGCGCGAAAACGCCCTTCAGCGTGTTGTGGGCGGTGTAAACGCGCTCGGCCAAGTCCGATTCCATGCTTGCCCTCAGCTGGATCATGGCATAACGGTTGATGAGAAGCGCGAAAACGCCCTTCAGCGTGTTGTGGGCGGTGTAAACGCGCTCGGCCAAGTCCTCCACCGTAGGAGGTTCCTTCTCGTCTTGGAGCCAGTCCAAAGTCACCTCGGAGTACGCGAAAACGCCCTTCAGCGTGTTGTGGGCGGTGTAAACGCGCTCGGCCAAGTCCTCCACCGTGGGAGGTTCCTTCTCGTCTTGGAGCCAGTCCAAAGTCACCTCGGAGTACGCGAAAACGCCCTTCAGCGTGTTGTGGGCGGTGTAAACGCGCTCGGCCAAGTCCGATTCCATGCTTGCCCTCAGCTGGATCATGGCATAACGGTTGATGAGAAGCGCGAAAACGCCCTTCAGCGTGTTGTGGGCGGTGTAAACGCGCTCGGCCAAGTCCTCCACCGTAGGAGGTTCCTTCTCGTCTTGGAGCCAGTCCAAAGTCACCTCGGAGTACGCGAAAACGCCCTTCAGCGTGTTGTGGGCGGTGTAAACGCGCTCGGCCAAGTCCTCCACCGTGGGAGGTTCCTTCTCGTCTTGGAGCCAGTCCAAAGTCACCTCGGAGTACGCGAAAACGCCCTTCAGCGTGTTGTGGGCGGTGTAAACGCGCTCGGCCAAGTCCGATTCCATGCTTGCCCTCAGCTGGATCATGGCATAACGGTTGATGAGAAGCGCGAAAACGCCCTTCAGCGTGTTGTGGGCGGTGTAAACGCGCTCGGCCAAGTCCTCCACCGTAGGAGGTTCCTTCTCGTCTTGGAGCCAGTCCAAAGTCACCTCGGAGTACGCGAAAACGCCCTTCAGCGTGTTAGGCGGTGTAAACGCGCTCGGCCAAGTCCTCCACCGTTGGAGGTTCCTTCTCGTCTTGGAGCCAGTCCAAAGTCACCTCGGAGTACGCGAAAACGCCCTTCAGCGTGTTGTGGGCGGTGTAAACGCGCTCGGCCAAGTCCTCCACTGTAGGAGGTTCCTTCTCGTCTTGGAGCCAGTCCAAAATCAACTCGGAGTACGCGATCGCGTCGTGCATGTGCGAGAGCGCAGGCACGGGCACCAACTGCTCGTAACGCATTGAAGAGTTCGTGCGTTTGGAGAGGGCGTTGTACGTCTTGTCGTGGTAAAGGTCATACATCTGGGGCATGTCGGTCTCTAGAGTAGCAGGTCGCGTGGGGACGCATTCCCCGCGACGTGAGGAACGTAGGGCAAGCCTCTTCAACTGCTCCAACTCCGCGTCTCCGCTCTGAGCGGTTCCGCCAGCTTGGGAAACGGCTTTCGCGGCCGTCTCCTTAGCGACCTCCACCCGCGCGTTGAGGTCTTTCATCTGCTGCATCATGAGTGACATCATCGCAGCCTGCTGCTCTGGCAGAGCTTCCATCCCGGTCTTCGGCTCGCGCGTCTCAACCAGCCGTTCTCGCTCGGGCGACGTATGTATGACGACGATGTAAAAATGTGGGGTGAAAAATTGCAGTGTGCCGCACTTATGAAGTTCTTTGGCGAAGACAAAAGAACAGAGCTGCGGATCCTGTCGGCCAGGACTCCTGAATACTTTCGGCGTCAGATCTAACTCAGCTGCTGATCTTGATTTGACGGCTCAGGAGTCCCTGATAGCTCTACTGGCACAGAAACCTCTAAAATTCCGCAGGCTCCAATTTAACCATATTTCACCTTCCCTACAGCTGTTTGCTGACTTAAAGGTTGCGGATGTGGCTCGAGATGGCAGTCTCTGGGGAGGGACAACGATGCTGAGAACATCGGATACATTATTCCAACGCCGGTCATCAAGCACTTCATCACGGACTTTGAGCGAAACGGACACTACACGGGTTTCCCCGCCCTCGGCATTGAATGGCAAAAGCTCGAAAACCCCACCTTACGGACCGCGTTGGGCATGAAGGTCCATGCGCTACTGGCCCTTTGGCGAAAGCTGTTGCAGCTCCCTCTACCCGCTCCTACCTGCATGGCTTATGTTATATGCCATCCACTGAGTGACGCCTGCATGGCTTATGTTATATGCCATCCACTGAGTGACGCCTGCATGGCTTATGGTATATGCCATCCACTGAGTGACGCCTGCATGGCTTATGTTATATGCCATCCACTGAGTGACGCCTGCATGGCTTATGGTATATGCCATCCACTGAGTGACGCCTGCATGGCTTATACTATAGGTTTAATTTGCATTTTCAAATGCATTGAATCTGGGGCGGATGGCAACAGGCAGGGGAGCGAGGCGTCATGATCAGGAGGGTCGAAGCTACAGCGCCTGTCAGCAAGGTGCAGCTGCTGCTGGCATCTCCTGCGATGACCCCTGGAGCAGCCATCACCAGTCAAGAGTGCAAGCTAAGCCCACCGATGTTTCACTCGCAGCACACAGCTGGGACCGCACAGGAGGCAGATGCTCGCATGCACCTTGCAGCGCGCCTCCATTACAGATGAGCGCAGCTTAGCAGGGGGCGACATATGCGCCATCACTTTCTGTGGAAGGTGGATCTCAGCTTAGCAGGGGGCGACATATGCGCCATCACTTTCTGTGGAAGGTGGATCTCAGCTTAGCAGGGGGCGACATATGCGCCATCACTTTCTGTGGAAGGTGGATCTTGCTTAGCAGGGGGCGACATATGCGCCATCACTTTCTGTGGAAGGTGGATCTCAGCTTAGCAGGGGGCGACATATGCGCCATCACTTTCTGTGGAAGGTGGATCTCAGCTTAGCAGGGGGCGACATATGCGCCATCACTTTCTGTGGAAGGTGGATCTCAGGTGCTTGTGGGGCTGTCATGATCTGATGGATGCAGGTGATGGCGGAGGGGACCATTTTGGCGAGTTTCGACGGGGTGGAAATATCCAATGACGGCACCGTGCCCTTCCGTCACGGCGAGCGCATCGCCTTCACGTACCTGATCAGCCAAAAAGTGACTCCTCTTCCCGCACGTGGGAAGTATGTCAGCTCTGTGTAGCATGCACCTCTGTGTAGCATTCTCGCTCAATGTTTCTGCACGTCGAAGCGCGGTTCTTGTGGTGCTGCACCAATCACAACCAGGTGTTGCACACCCTGGTTTACGTTGCACCAATCACTACCAGGTTCCGGGTTTCGCAGTATCGCGGCGAACAAGCAACACTGAAACTGATAAAAAATGGCAAGAAGACAAATGTGAAGGTGTCCTTGGAGGTGCGCCGACTTCTCCGCCGCCCGCGATGCATTCGATGATCAGAACGTTAAGGCTGTGATGGATGCGCCCTTTGTTTTCCGATTGAAGGCCGCACACCCTCACCTTGGGCTCCAATCAGCGGCGGCATGCCCGACCCAGGGTGTTCCCTTGGCCTCCCATTGGATGTGCTATACCCTTCCCTCAATTCCCTCAGCACCTAGGTGGAGGCACGATGGTGCTCGCCTTCAAATGAGCGGCGCTCAAGCCCTGAGGCTCTGTCCATGCGGAATCGCTTTCGACGCAGGTGACCAGGAAGCTGATCCAAGTCCAGGGCCAGCAGCCCAGGCCCTCGTACCTCATCGTTGCCGGGCTCGTGTTCACAACGGTTTCTGCGGCGTATCTTCGTTCTGAGTATGGGAAGGAGTACGATTATGATGCTCCTGTTAAGGTGGGCAAAACTCTCCTAGCCATCCTTCCGAAGCCTCATTTAAGAGGGCCATGCTTGAGCTTTCCTCGGCAGGGCCATGCTCGGATTTCTCTATACAGAGCCATGCTCGAGCTGCTCTATAGAGGGCCATGCTCGAGCTTCCCTCGGCGGGGCCATGCTCGAGCTTCCCTCGGCGGGGCCATGCTCGAGCTTCTCTATACAGGGCCATGCTCGAGCTTCCCTCGGCGGGGCCATGCTCGAGCTTCTCTATACAGGGCCATGCTCCAGCTTCTCTATACTGGGCCATGCTCGAGCTTCCCTCGGCGGGGCCATGCTCGAGCTTCCCTCGGCGGGGCCATGCTCGAGCTTCCCTCGGCGGGGCCATGCTCGAGCTTCTCTCGGCGGGGCCATGCTC
>LGRX02035867.1:0-24857 GCA_001247695.2 Cymbomonas tetramitiformis
CAAGCATCGGGCAATCCGGCGGCTCAGGTCTACCGCGCGGAGGCCGCGCCTTGCCATGCCGCACCGCACCTCCCACAGCCACACCCTGCGTCGCACGAGCTGTATCCATGCCCGCCTCGTTTTCATCCCCCGCCGCCGCCTGCTCATACTGCTGACCCACAGGCGTTCTGCCCACCTCCACCGTTCACCATCCACTGCACGTCCACGCCCCGCCCGTCCGCGTCCCCTTCAAGCGAGTCCCCGCTGGCACGAGGCCGCCGCCTCTTGCCCGTCATCCGCTGCTGCTCCGGGCCCGTCACACCTGCACACCCGACAGCTGGTCGTCCAAGCGGAGGGCTATCGTCTTCGGCGGTTGTCGTCGTCGCCTGCCCGTCCGCGCCTCTCCTCGCCGCATGCCGCTCACCCGCACCACGGCTCTCCGTCTCGGCCGCGTCCGGCGCGCTCCCGTGCACATCGATCTGCCGCCTGTTCCTCCTCTTGCACCCAGCCCGCCCATCCGCCCCGAAGACCACCAGCTCCACCCGCCCCCTGTCACAACTCCAAAGGGCCCAGTGCCGCTGCACCTCCATGCACCGGACCTGCAGCATCTGCGCTCGCGGCGCCGTTCTCCAGCAGCAGTCGTGTGATGTCGGAGAGACCCAGCGTGGCCGCCAGGCGCAATGTGCAGCGGCTGTGTCGCCCGGCCAACCTCCCCGCAAGGATCTCCACGACACGCAGGTTGCAAGCATCAAGCTGCGCCACGTTTGCCAGGTCGCATTCGTCACCGAAGGCAATGTGGTCGGGAGGCATGTGCCGCATCTCGCAGGCGAGCATATGCACGGACACTGCTCCGGAATAGGCTGTGAATGCCGGGAACACCCCCAGCGTGAAGTCGATGACGTCTGGAGACACGAAAAGCTTCGACTGCCCATTCAAAAAGTAGGTCACCGTCTTCTTCTTAGGGTCAGCAGCCAATCCAATGACGTCGCCCACCTTCCATTTCTCCTCAAATGCATCACCAACCCCGTCAACAGCACTGCTGCAAGGCCAAACGCAGCAGCGGACTCCATCAACACCCCAAGAGTGAGGCAGGTCACCCACTCCACTGTCTCCACTTGCAGAGCTCAACTCGAAGGAAGCATCCACAAACCCAAACTGCGGATAATCGAGCGGCTTGAGGATCACCAGCTCATAGTACACCCGTCTCGAAGGAGCTTTGCAAGCGAAAGTGCAGCCAAATGTTTGGAAGTCACCAGAAGGGAACACCAGCGCACTGCCGTCCAGCTTGCCAGCAGCGGGGCCACGGAGCACCGCCAGCATGGCAGTTCTCACCAAGGCGCTGAGAAAGAGATCAAGCGCGCAGAAGCCACCACGGCCCGCCTCGCCAACACTGGCACCCGCCTCCAGCAGCGCCCGAGCCGCACCCTCCTTACCTCCTGCCAGCGCCACCGTCAGCGCTGTGCAGCCCTCTCTGTCCTCCGCGTCCACCTCCGCACCCTTCTCCACAAGCTCCCTCACCATCTCCACCGTGCCCTTCATCGCCACCGCGTGGACCGGCCGCCGCCCCGTGCCTGCGTTCACTCCAGCCCCCGCCTCCAGCAGCGCCCGAGCCGCAGCCTCCTGCCCGAAAGCCAGCGCCACCGTCAGCGCCGTGCGGCCCTCCGCGTCCTCTGCGTCCAACTCCGCACCCTTGCCCACAAGCTCCCTCACCATCTCCACCATGCCCTTCTCCGCCGCCGCGTGGAGCGGCCGCCGCCCCAACCCACGTTCACCTGCCCCGCCTCCAAAGAAGGCTCGAGCCACAGCCTCTCGCCTGAATGCTGGCCACTGCCGCCGTCGTGCGGCTCCGCCCTGTCCTCTCGCGTCCACCTCCGCGCTCTTCTCCACACAAGCTCCTCACCATCTCCACCATGCCCTTTCTCCTTCCCGCTGCCACAAACCAAGCCCTGAAGCATCCCTCGCCTCCACTGTCTCCTCTCCGCAGCCCGTGCGCGGCGTGGTCGGTCATTGGCGGCGAGGAGCAGGTCCGCGCCGCACCGCAGCGACTCGCCGCTCCACGTGTCCCCCAGCCGCAGCCGAGTGCGCAGGCGTGCGGCCGTCATTGGCAGCATGGCTGAGGTCCGCGCCGACATCCTGCAGCACCCTCAGCGCCTCCACGTGTCCCCCACCCGCAGCCGAGTGCGCAGGCGTGCCGCCGTTATTGGCAGCATGGCTGAGGTCCGCGCGGGCATCCTGCAGCACCCTCAGCGCCTCCACGTGTCCCCCAGCCGCAGCCGAGTGCGCAGGCGTGCGGCCGTCATTGGCAGCATGGCTGAGGTCCGCGCCGACATCCTGACCCTCGCCTCCACGTGTCCCCCACCCGCAGCCGAGTGCGCGTAAGTGCGCCGCCGTTATTGTCGGCATGGCTGAGGTCCACGCCGGCACCCCGCAGCACCCTCAGCGCACGTGTCCCCCATCCGCAGCCCCCGTGCGCGTGCGTGGGCCATTATTGTCGGCATGGCTCAGGTCCACGCTGGCACCCTGCAGCACCCTCAGCGCCTCCACGTGTCCCCCATCCGCAGCCCTGTGCGCAGGCGTGCGGCCGCGCTTGTCGAAATCGCTGAGGTCCGCGCCGGCACCCTGCAGCATCCTCAGCGCCTCCACGTGTCCCCCAGCCGCAGCCGAGTGCGCAGGCGTGCTGCCGTTATTAGCAGCATGGCTGAGGTCCACACTGGCACCCTGCAGCATCCTCAGCGCCTCCACGTGTCCCCCACCCGCAGCCCTGTGCGCAAGCGTGCTGCCGTCATTGGCAGCATGGCTCAGGTCTGCCGCTGGCATCCTGCAGCATCCTCAGCGCCTCCACGTGTCCCCCAGCCGCAGCTAAGTGCGCGTGCGGCCATTATTGTCAGCATGGCTGAGGTCCGCGCTGGCACCCTGCAGCACCCTCAGCGCCTCCACGTGACCCCCACCCGCAGCCAAGTACGCAGGCGTGCAGCCGTCATTGGCGGCATTGCTGAGGTCCGCGCCGGCATTCTGCAGCACCCTCAGCACCTCTACGTGTCCCCCGTCCGCTGCAAAGTGTGCGAGCGACGCGCCGCCCTCATCAACCATACTGAGGTCCGCGCCGGCCTCAATCAGCACTCGCATGACCTCCAGATGCCTCCGCTGCTTCGCGCACCAAACCGGCGGGCGGTCCTGCCCATCAAGCGCACGAACACAGTCCACGCGGGAGCCACAGATGTGCAGAATCTGCCGAGCAACCTCGGCGTCACCCCACCAAGCCGCCCAGTGCATCAGCGTGCGCTGATATTTCCGGCCGGTGTCCACGACGGCCGCCTCGTCCAGCAGCAAGGCACAAACGTCCATGTGGCCTCCCGCTGCGGCCTCCATCACAGGCGTGTTGCCCGAAGCCGCTTCTGCAATGGAGCGAAATGGAGTCCTGCCTGGTGTCGGCTCTGTACACTGCCACGGCCGCGCCCCCTCAAAGTTGAATCGCATCTCACCAATGAAGCCATAACAGCTCGCCGCAGGGAACACGGGGCTGCGCGCGGCATCCCTAGCTTGAGGAATCTTCAACCACCCGGAGGTCTTCCCGGCTGCGACAAACATTTCGTTCTCATCGCAGTCGAGCAGCATTCCAATAGTGATCGACTCACCCATCAAAGAGGCCGAAGCACTGTGGAGAACCCTCGGGCCATCGCCAGGCTGAGACTCAGGCGAGAGCCGCATCACTGGAGGGCCGTGCCACGCCCCACTGCTGTGCAAGCCACTCGACCATGAATTGAACCCAATGTGGTGTCCCTGCTTGTTGAGCTCGCCCTGCCGGACATCTCGCTCCATTTCACGCCACTTCTGAAAGGCATCAACTTTGGGTAAATTATCCCAGCTATCGTTCTTGATGCCAGGCATGCTCCAACCGACGCTGAAACCCAAACCAAGGATTTCCAACGCATCACGAGGCGCTCTTTCATCAAGTCGCTTGAGCTTCACCTCCACCTCATACCGGTAGCGGCCGGAGGATGGTGCCGCCGCCGGCACACCGACCACCCAATGATCGAAAAATCCATCAGCACGAGCAGCTGATGTGATCGTATTGGTGCGGGCATGGATGCTGGCCGATACATGCGTGCTGAGGTGCCGCACCTCGGGCCGCAGCTTGGAGCGCGCGTCGCGCCGCGCCCCCGCCGCCAGCAGCGCCGCCGCCACCTGCGCGTGCCCGCTCTGCGCCGCGCAGAACAGCGGCGTGCGGCCCTCGTCGTCCCGCTGCTCCAGCAGCGCACCATCCGCAAGCCCTGTCCTCCGCATCTCCAGGATCTTGGACACTGCAAAATAGTCCCCATCTGCTGCGGCTGCGTGCAGGAGCGTGCCCCCGCTACGCTTGGGCAGCGCGCCGCCCAGCAAAGCGCGCACGTTATTCAGCAGCAGATCACAGGCATGGCCGCCAGCGCCCGCCAGGTATCCCCCCTTGCAGCACCGCTCCGCCCACGCCACTACAAAAGCAGCCTCGGAAATGAACTCCACATCCTCCAGAAACAAGTCGACTAGAAAGTCCCGCACCACGTCCTCGTGCCGCAGGTCCACCTGCGCCCACTGCGACTGCAGCAG
This sequence comes from Cymbomonas tetramitiformis, assembly GCA_001247695.2. Classification (NCBI taxonomy): domain Eukaryota; kingdom Viridiplantae; phylum Chlorophyta; class Pyramimonadophyceae; order Pyramimonadales; family Pyramimonadaceae; genus Cymbomonas; species Cymbomonas tetramitiformis. The sequence continues at coordinate 4,564 of LGRX02035867.1, forward strand.
CTGCTCCCTGGCTCTCCTGAGCGCCTTGTGCGCCCTGGCCCGATCCCTGGCACTCAGCTCCTCACCCTGGCGACCATGTACTTGCCTCGCAGAGTCAGCAGGTAGCACCGCCGCCATGTCACGAGGTGCGTCTGCAACGTGCTCAGGTGTTCCAACCTCCTTTGACCCCTTCACTCCTCCCTGCGTGGCAGCTCCCACTGGCTGCGGCGCATCGCCATGTCCAGCCATCAGCTCCTGTTGCAGCAGCTCCTCCGTGAGCTCCTCAAGAGGCACTGCTGAAGCGTGGAGGATCTGGCGTAGGTTCGCACGAAGGCTCGCGGCACAGAGGTACTCCTGCACCGTCTTGTGGATGAAGGTCAGCATGCCGCCCTCGCACCGCACGGGCGCCGCCTTCTGCACCGTTTCCCGCAGCTCCCCGCCGTCCTGCAAGAAGGGGTCCCAGATGCTCTCCTCGTGGAACAGCTCGCTGTCGCTCCTGAGAGAGACCTTGGTCACGTTCTCCGCCACCATCGTCAGCGCAAGGCGCTGCGCATACTGCGCTCCCTCTCGCTCCACCGTGTCGGCGTCGTACGCCCCCTGCGTGACCGCCTTGCGCGCCTCCCGCTGCACGTACATGCGCGCGAACATGGCGTAGATGCGGCTGGCTCGCACCTTCCGCCGGCACAGCGCGCTCTTGAGCAGGTACAGAATGCCCACCTTGCAAATCGTGCCCTCCAGCAGCCTGCCCTCCTCCTCCTGGATGACCTCTTCCACCGCTTCATCCAGAATCCAGTCCGCCTCCGCTGCAGGTCCCGCCAGCGCATCCATTGACGCGTCAGGCGCCGCTGTACTGCCGTCAGAGCCCACCCCCCTCCTCCGCATTGGCCCAGACACAAGCCCCGTCGCCCGAAGCTGCTCCCAGCCGAGTTCCACCAGTTTAGGCTGGTTCAGGAGAATGTCCTGGCCCTTCAGCATTTGGACAACCTCCTCCTCCAACTTCTTCAGATTTTCCAAGCCTTGCCCTGGCGCCTGATCAGACCCACCCTCCAGTGCCGCCTGCACCTGCAGCAGCACGGAGTCGCTGAGCCCGCACCACCGACTGATGCACCCCCACACCATCTGCACCGCATCGTCCTCCAGCAGCAGCATCAGCTTCGCCTTTATGGACGCGTCCGTGCTCCGCGTCTCCTCCAGCTTGGGCAGGATTTCCATCACGATCTCCACCATGAAGGGCGTCGTCGTCAGCTCCTTCAGCTCCGGGATGGCGTCGAACGCATCGCGGTAGTCCCGGTGCAGCCAGATTTTGCCAGTTTCTGCCCTCGCCAACCCTTCGCAGAAGCCCTTCAAAGTCTGCTCGAGCCCGAGTGGCGTCTCCGCCAGCGCCCCCGCCAGTACCCATACCACCGGCCACGATGGCAACAACCGCAGGTCATGGGGGACCTGCCGCATGTACCGCGTCACGCGCTCGAGCGATTCGCTGCGCCCGCCAGGCGCCGTCACCGCCGCGCACGCCGCGTCCAAGAGATCGCCTCCGAAGCCCTCCTTCAGAGCATCGTGACGCCATAGCGCCCCCGCCCCCGCGCGCAGCGCCTCCGCGGCGTCCTTGGACAGCGGGGCGAGCGCCCCGACCTGGCGCTCCAGCTCGCGGCGCACATCCAGGGCCACTTTAGCGTGGATGTACGCATCCACCTTGCTGCCGAAGGGCGTGATGCGCAGCTCCAGGAAGCTTGCATCCGCCTTCTCCACGGTGGCTCGGGCGGGCTTGTCCATCTCCATCGGCACGAAGGCGTGGCGGTACTCCGCGGCACGCGACAGCAGCTCGGTGCGAGTGGTGATGATCACTTTCGGGTAGGCGGGTGGCGTGTCGCCCTCCACGTGGGCGCGGTACTGCTCCAGGTTGTTGGACATGTAGAGGTTCTTGAAGAGGCACTGGCTGGGAAGCTCGTCGTACGCGTCCAACAGAAAGATCAGCCGCACCGTGCCCGCACGCGCCAGGTCCCGCAGCTCGTGGATCTGCGCCTCCCGGAGGCCGTACCCGCGCGCCAGCGCCTCGCGGAACAGGTCCGCCATCGGGTTCTTCAGCGTGGGCAAAGACACCTTCACCAGCACCAGTTCGCCGCGCTCGCCCCGGGTCTGCTCCACGTACTCCATCTCCAGGTACACCTCCAGGTGGCGCACAAAAGTGCTCTTGCCAGATCCGGCTGGCCCGGAAAGCAGCAGCAGGCTCACTTCCTTACTCTCGAGCAGCTCCGTCTTCACAGCCTTGAGGAGGTCCTTCGGCTTCGCCAGAAACTTGCCATCGTCTCCGGGGCCCACGCCGTCCGTGGCGATGTACACCTCGCGCCTGAGCTCCTGGCACTGCGCCAGCCGCTTGCTGCGCTGCTCCGCCAGCGCCTCCAGCACGGGTTGCCCCACCATCCGCCTGAGGTCCGCGCCGAGCTCGCGCACGGAGCTCTGCAGTGCGTTCAGCGACCCGTTCACCACATCCAGCTTGTCGTTCACCGTCGTCAGGAAGCCCACCACCACGCCGATCCCCGTGCCGATGTCGTTCACGTTGCGAGAGCTTTGCGCCAGCGCGGCGTGGATGCCGCGGCACCGCACCAGCAGCAGCTGCTTCTGCAGCAGGTCCGGCTCGAGCGCCACCGCCTTCTGCGCCTCCTCCAGCTCGAGCAGCTGCGCATCGATGGTCTTCCGGACCACGTGCTCCGCCTGCGCCCACGCCTCGTGCCGCTCAATCGCCGCGAGCCTCTCGCGCTCCTCCTCCCGCTCCCGCTTGGCGCGGCTCTCGCGCTCGCCCTCCATCGCCTTGCGCAGCTCCTCCAGCGTGCCCCCGACGTCCTTCAGCTGATTCGCCAGCAGTGCATCCCCGTCGCCGCCCTGAGCACCAAGATCGCACACCGCACGGAGCGGCACGTTCAGCTCGGCGGCCAGGGCCTCTCCCTGGCGCTGCAGCGCCTGCACGGAGGGCGTGCGCTCCAGCGAGAGGCGCACCAGGACCGCGGCCTGCAGCTCCTTCCGCACCGCCCGGACGTCTGCCTGCACGTCTGCTCGGGCGCTCCCCCCGGCAGCGGCGGCGTCATCATGTAACGCGGCGGCGGCGTGTCGCAGGGCATCCAGCGCCCGCAGCGCGCCGAGCATGGCCACCTCGCGGACCTGCCACGTGTGAGTCGTGAGCTTGTTCGTGCGCCCCTTCACCACCTCGCCCAGGAGCCCCAAAGCCGGGGCCAGCAGCGCGCCGCACGTGTCGCCGAGGGCGCTCGTCGCCACATCACCCAGATCGCCGGTGCAGCGGTCCGCCCACTCCGCAAGCTGCTCCTGCGTCTTCACAGTCATCTCCCGAACGCGGTCCTTCACCGTCCCCATGAGGCCCTTCCCCCCTGCGACCAGGGAGTCCTTCGCCACCACTGCGGCCTGTGCCTGGGCCAGAGCGCGCAGGTTGAGCCCCTTCGAGGCGGTCTGCAGGGACCCCGCCAGCGCCCGCGTCTGCTTGAGGTGGATCGAGAGCTGCAGGAAAGCCGCGGTCACCTGCACCGTCCCCTTGCTTGCCAGCTGATGCGTCTCGTGCGATGACGGCGTCCCCTCCCCGGACGACTGGAGCGCCACAAGAGGCGCCCCCCCACATGCCGCCTGCAATACTGTCGGCATCACGCCTTCCTCCCACGCCTCCCGGCCCTCCTCGGTCCAGCTGGCTGCGGGCTCCGTCCCGGCGATCTGGCGCAGGATCCTGTCCAGGCCACCGAGCGCCCGTTGCAGGTCCGGCCATATCTGCTCTGGATCCTCCGCGGCGTCACCGTCACTCGCCTGCGGCCTCTTCTTGCGCCCGGCGAAGAGCGACGGGGCCCACCCGCTGGAGCGGCCGCGCGCCTCCCCGGACACGCGCGCGTGCGCCTTGCCCAGCGGCGGGCGCACGTGCGCGCGCAGCAGGTGCTCGCACGCCGCCGCGCACTCCGATACCTGCGCGAGGGTTGCCATGCCCGCATCCACGTAGGCGATGGCATCGATCAACCCGGGAGGCAGAGAGAGTGTCTTGCTGCTCTCGCCTGCCGACGGCTCCAGTTTCTGACGTATACGCTTCAAGGCTGGCACAAGCCATTCCTTCACTGCCCGTGCGAGGCTCTCCGGCAGTCTTCCCACCAGCGCCTCTGCCTCGTGCCGCCCACGCACCGCCACGTCTTCGTCAGCACAGCGCTCCTCGTTCCCCATGCAGCGCTCCACCTCCTTCTGAGCCACACGTGCCACCTCGGCATCGAGCTTGATAGCCAGCTGCATCAGCTCTCGACGAGCACCTCCATGGGAGTCCTCGCTGGTGGGGCTTTTGATGAGCCCGAGGAAGGCCTGCAGCGCGCCCAGGGTCGGCCGCAGCTCAGCCACCACCACCTCGGATAGCAGCCGGGTGAGCGAGACCTTCACCGCGTCCCTCGGGCTCGGCTCAGCAGCCTTTTCTGCCGGCGCCGCCGGCCGCGCAGCCTGTTGCGATTCGACAGCGCTTGTGCTGGCGGGCCCGCTTGATTGGGACGCGGTGAGCACCACCCTCAGCTCGTTGACGAAGCTCTCTGCTCTCAGCGCATCAGCGAGACGCTTCTGCAGGCGAGTCTCCACGCTGCACTCCGCTTGATCGAGCTCGTGGAGCGCCCGGCGCATCACGCTCTCGACGATCGCGTCCGGGAACGGCATGGAGAGCGCCCGCAGCAGCTTGGACGTGAGCTGCAGCAGCGGCAGACAAGCCGCCGCCGCAGCGTCCACACCCCGCAGCGACTCCTCCACGCCGTCGAGCACAGAGTTGCAGGCGGCGAGCGCGGCCACCGCCTTCGGCTTCCCGCGCACCGCTGCGTCACGCGCCCCGCTCACGAGCACGACTCGGACTTGCTCCGACACGGCCTCGCCCACGGCCGCTGTCAGCCGCTCGGCGGAGCTCGCCAGCATCGCCGTGCCCTCTCGGATGACGCGCTCCAGCTCCTCCGCCAGCACCTGCAGCCCGTAGCCGTCGTCGGATGGGTCTGGCGCATCCGGGCTGGTCTCGCTCTGCTCCAACGTCTGAAGCACCACCTCCTGCGCCCACATCGTCAGGTTCACGAGCCCGGTGTGTCTGGCATCCACGTCAGCGGCGGAGTGCGACCCCAGCGCCATGAGGTTCGTCAGCCCGATGAAGTCCTCGCCACCGAGACAGACCATCTCCAGCAGCTGAGGGGTCAGGCGCGGGGGCCGGGCAGCCACCAAATCCGCCAACACCACCGAGAACGCCGCCTTTGGCTCCCAGCGCCCTTCGCCCTTGGGCTCCCATTGGCCCTCCTCGCCACACTGAAAGTGCTCATCATGCCTCTCCTGCAGCCACTCCTCCAGCTTGACGTCGTCCGCAGGCGGCTCGCCGAGATTCTTCAGCTGCGCGAAGCAGGTGTGGCTCAGCTGCTGGCTCGCAGTGTCGATACCGGCGCTCACCACTTGACCGAGCCCCTTGACCAGCGTGCCGTAGCTGCCTATGAGCGCCGCCTTCGCCGCCCCGACAGTCACGTTGACCGCCGCCGAGGCCCACTGCGAGGACAGCGCGTGCGCAGGGAGGTGCACCTGCGACAGCTGCACCTGCGACAGGTGGAGCTCCAGGAGCGCCGTGCCCCCAAAGCTCTGCGCCGCGGAGTGGAACCTGCGCACGCACAGCCGGCGCAGCTCGCCCGCCTCCGCCTTCCACTGCGCCTTCTTCTCGCTCAGGTCCCCCCCATCGTCGAGCTGCGCTGTCACAAGCAGCAGGCGGGGCACACAGCGTAACAGGCACGCCAGGCGCCCCAGCAGGGCCGCGTCCCCGGTGCAGTGCCTCGCTGCCGCGAAGAGCTCATCCAGCAGTAGCGACACGTTGTCCTTGATGCGGATCTGCGGATGGTCCAGCGCTGCGTGCAGCCTCGCCAGTGTCTGCGCCGCCTCCTCCGGCTGCCCGAGGCTCAGCGTGTGTGGTAGAGTGCCGGCGCGAACATCAGCCAGGAGGGCCTGCAGTGCCTTCTGACGCTGCACTCTCACGGAGTCCGCGCTTTCCGCAGCCTCTTTCTCCGCACCTCGCTGCTCGTCCACGCCGTCCCTCGTGCTCGCAGGTTGGGTTTGCTTGGGGGGCGGGGCGCTGCCCTTGGCTGCTGCCGCATCGTCGCCGGGCTCCTCCTTCTCCTCCTTCTCCGCACATCGCTCGTCCACGCCGTCCCTCGTGCTCGCGGATTGGGTTTGCTTGGGGGCGGGGCACTGCCTTGGTTGCCGCTGCATCGTCACCGGCCCTCCTTCTCCGCACATCGCTGCGCATCTACACGTTCCTCGTGTTCGCAGGTTGGGTTTGCTTGGGGGGCGGGGCGCTGCCCTCGGCTGCTGTCGCATCGTCGCCGGGCTCCTCCTTCTCCGCACATCGCTGCGCATTTACACTGTTCCTCGTGTTCGCAGGTTGTGTTGGCGTTGGGGGCGTGGCGTCGCCCTTTTGGAGCTGGAACTGCCGCTTGCTCTTGGAGCTGGAAGTACCGCAGCCCATACGTGTCTGTCGTCGCTTGGTGGCACAAGGGCTGCGGGTGTTGGTGTCAGTGGTGGTGGTAGTATCACAAAGCAGGGGCGATGAGGTGAGTTTGAGAGGGATGACAATGGCCAAAACGGTCAACTCCGTCGTCCATACGGGCAACCAGCGCTGTCAACCGCGATATGAAGGTGCTGCACGGTCGCCGTGCACGTTGGCCAGAGAGGATAGTTTCCGACAAGCTAAGAAGGTTCGGCCACGCAAATCAAGGTAGAGTGTTGTGGCGGCGAAATCGGTTATTTTAAGGGAACTGGAGTTCAGCACAGCATGAATTGCATGCCGTGACATAAGAGTGCTTTGAGAGCACACCGGCCGGACCTTGTTGATGCCATTCCGCCACCCGCTGGAGGGCCTTCGTCACTCGCGTCTCCTCACTTTGGTGCTTCTGCCGCTGGTCGCCCAGCTGAGGCGCTTCCGGGAGGCCGCCTGCTCCGGGCGCCGCGGTGCACTTGCCAGGCTGCGTGGACAGAGCCCCTGCGTCCGTTCCTTCCGAAGGCTCCAACCCTTCCCCGGCCCCAGCGCCTCCCGTGCTTCCTGGCGCTACCGGCTCCGCGGCTGACTGAAGGCGCTCCTCCAGCTGCTCCAGCGGGACCGCCAGATCGCTCAGGGCCGCGCGGAAGGCGGTGTGCAGGCTCGCCGCGCAGAGGTACTCCTGCACCGTCTTGTGGATGAAGGTTAGCACCCCGCCGTCGCATTTCACCGGCGCCGACTTCTGCGCCGCGGCCCGCAGCTCCCCGCCGCCCCGCAGGAAGGGGTCCCACACGCTCTCCTCGTGGAACAGCTCGCTGCTGCTCGCCATCAGTACCTTCGACACGTTCTCCGACACCATCGTGAGCGCTAGGCGTTGCGCGTACTCCTTGCCCTCGCGCTCCACTGTCGCGCCATCCACCGTCCCCCTGCCGACTGCCTTGCGCGCCTCCCGCTCCACATACCTGGCCGTGAACATGGCGTAGATGTCGCTGCGCCGCACCTTCGTCCGCTGCAGCGCGCTCTTAAGCATGTAGGGTATGCCCGCGCTGCAGATGGTGTCCTCCACCGCATCCTCCACGGCATGGCTGAGGTCCGCGCCGGCACCCTGCAGCATCCTCAGCGCCTCCACGTGTCCCCCACCCGCAGCCGAGTGCGCAGGCGTGCGGCCGCCATTGTCGCCATGGCTCAGGTCCGCGCCGGCACCCTGCAGCATCCTCAGCGCCTCCACGTGTCCCCCACCCGCAGCCGAGTGCGCAGGCGTGCGGCCGTCATTGTCGGCATGGCTGAGGTCCGCGCCGGCACCCTGCAGCATCCTCAGCGCCTCCACCTGTCCCCCAGCCGCAGCCAAGTTCACAGGCGTACGGCCGTCATTGTCAGCATGGCTGAGGGCGTGCAGCCGTCATTGTCAGCATGGCTGAGGTCCGCGCCGGCACCCTGCAGCATCCTCAGCGCGTCCACGTGTCCCCCACCCGCAGCCGAGTGCGCAGGCGTGCGGCCGTTCTTGGCAGCATGGCTGAGGTCCACCCCGGCATCCTGCAGCATCCTCAGCGCCTCCACGAACCCTCCTGCTGCAGCTTGGTGTGCGAGGGACGCGCCGCTCTCATCGACCACACTGAGGTCCGCGTTTGCCTCAATCAGCACTCGCATCACCTCTGGATGCCCCCGCTGCGCCGCATACCAAGCCGGCGGACGGTCCTGCCCATCAAGCGCACATACACAGTCCGCGCGGGGGCCACAGATATTTAGTATCTGCCGGGCAACCTCGGCGTGACCCCACCAAGCCACCCAGTGCAGCAGCGTGCGCTGATATTTCCGGCCGGTGTCCACGACGGCCGCCTCGTCCAGCAGCAAGGCACAAACGTCCATGTGGCCTCCCGCTGCAGCCTCCATCACCGGCGTGTTGCCCGAAGCCGCTTCTGCAATGGGGCGAAATGGAGTCCTGCCTGGTGTCGGCTCCGTACACTGCCACGGCCGCGCGCCCTCAAAGTTGAATCGCATCTCGCCAATGTAGCCAAAACAGCTCGCCGCAGGGAACACGGGGCTGCGCGCGGCATCCCTAGCTTGAGGAATCTTCACCCACCCGGAGGTCTTCCCGGCTGCGAAAAACATTTCGTTCGCGTCGCAGTCGAGCAGCATTCCAATAGTGATCGACTCGCCCACCAAAGAGGCCGAAGCGCTGCGGAGAACCCTCGGGCCATCGCCAGGCTGAGATTCAGACGAGTGTCGCATCGCCGGAGGGCCGTGCCACGCCCCACTGCTGTGCAAGCCACTCGACCATGAATTGAACCCAACGTGGTGCCCCTGCTTGTTGAGCTCGCCCTGCCGGACATCTCGCTCCATTTCACGCCACTTACAATAGGCCTCTCCTTTGGGTAGATTATTCCAGCGATCGTTCTTGATGCCAGGCATGCTCCAACCGACACTGAAACCAAAACCAAGGATTTCCAACGCATCACCAGGCGCTCCTTTATCAAGCTGCTTAAGCTTAACCTCCACCTCATACCGGTAGCGGCCGGAGGATGGTGCCGCCGCCGGCACACCAACCACCCAATGATCGAAAGTTTTATCGGCATCAGCAGCTGAAGTGATCGTATTAGTGCGGGCGTCGATGCTGGCGGATCCACCCGTGCTGAGGTGCCGCACCTCGGGCCGCAGGTTGGAGCGCGCGTCGCGCCGCGCCCCCGCCGCCAGCAGCGCCGCCGCCACCTGCGCGTGCCCGCTCTGCGCCGCGCAGAACAGCGGCGTGCGGCCCTCGTCGTCCCGTCCTTCGATCAGCACGCTATCCAGAATCCCTCTCCTCCGCATATCCAGAAGCTTAGACACCGCGAAGTGGGACCCGTCCGCCGCCGCCGCGTGCAGCAGCGTTCCCGCGCTGCGCTTGGGCAGCGCGCCCCCCAGCAGCGCGCGCACGTTGGCCAGCAGCAGGCCACAGGCCAGGCCGCCGCCACCAGCCTTACAGCCCCCAGCGCAGCGCCGCTCTGACCACGCCACCACAAAGCAAACCTCCTCACGGAACTCCAAGTCATCGAGAAACAAGTCCGCCAGAAAGTCCCGCACAACGTCCTCGTCCCGCAGGTCCACCTGCGCCCACTCCGACTGCATCAGCCGCTCCTCGGCTCTCCCGAGCGCCCGCGCCGCCCTTGCCCGCCGCCTCTGGACCTGCTCTGTCTGCTGGACCGCCGCCTGAGGAGGTCCTTCGCCATGCAGCTCGGGCGCGCCTCCGTCTTTAGACCGCTCCGTCCCTGTTCCAGCGCCCGCTTGCCGCCGCGCACTTTCGGTGTCAGCCTCCGGTTTCCCCTCCGGCTGCAGCTCCTCGTCGAGCTCCTCAAGAGGAGCCGCCAGATCGCGGAGGATGTGGTGCAGGTTGGCGCGCAGGCTCGCCGCGCAGAGGTACTCCTGCACCGTCTTGTGGATGAACGTCAGCACCCCGCCGTCGCACCGCACCGGCGCCGCCTTCTGTGCCGCGACCCGCAGCTCCCCGCCATCGCGCAGGAAGGGGTCCCACACGCTCTTCTCGTGGAACAGCTTGCTGCCGCTCCCGAGGGGCACCTTGGTCATATTCTCGGCCACCATCGTCAGCGCCAGGCGCTGGGCGTACTGCGCCCCCTCCTGCTCCACCGCACCGGCCTCATGGGTCCCTCGCGTGAGGGACTTGCTCGCCTCCCGCCGCACGTACATCACCACGAACATGGCGTAGATCTGGCTGCGGCGCACCCGCGGCCTCTGCAAAGCGCTCTTCAGCAGGTACGGGATGCCCGTCTGAGAGATGGCCTCCAGCAGCCTGCTCTCCTCCTCCTCCTTCTCCAGTTCTCCGACCATTTCACGCAACAACTCATCCACTTCCGCATCACCTCCCAGGACTGTCAGTAAATCCGTCAACGGACCATCAGCCATCCCCGCGTCCACACCACCGGCCTGCCCCTTCGTCGTCCCTTGAGCAGACAATCGCCCCATCGCCTGCAGCTGCTCCCAGCCAATTTTCACCAGCTTGTCCTGCTTCAGAAGAAGGCCTTGCCCCTTCAGCACTCTAACCACCTCCTCCGCCAGCCCCGTGACACCACTACCGGCCCCCGGTGCTGGCGCCTGGCTGGTCTTGTCCTCCAACCCCGCCTGTGCCTGCTTCAGGATGGAGTCGTCAGCCCCCCGCCATCGGCCAATGCAGCCCCACACCATCTGCGCCGCGTCCTCGCTCAGCAGCAGCAGCAGCTTCGCCTTTATGGACGCGTCCGTGCTCCGCGTCTCCTGTAGCTTGGGCAGGATCTCCGTCACAATCTCCACCATGAAGGGCGTCGTCGTCAGCTCCGTGAGCTCCGGGATGGCGTTGAACGCCTCGCGGTAATCCTGGTGCAGCCAGATCTTGCCGGTCTCCGCCCTCGCCAACCTATCGCAAAATTCTGCCAGCGCCTGCTGCAGCCCAGAGGGCACCTCCGCCAGCGCTCCTGCCAGCGCCCACACCACACGGAACACCGTCGGCGTGGTACGCATGGGCACCTGATCCGTGTACCGCCTTACGCGCTCGAGCGGCTCTTTGTCCCCTCGGGGCGCCGTCACCGCCGCGCACGCCGCTTCCAGCATCATTTTTGTGTCACTGGATGCCTGGGCACTATCCAACACACTTTCAGCCTTTTTTTGCAACTCGCCCGCGGCCTCCTTGGACAGCGCGGCCAGGGTGCCCACGTGGCGCTCGAGCTCGCGCCGCATCTCCAGCGCCACCTTGGCATGGATGTACCGGTCCAGCTTACTGTCGAAGGGCGCGATGCGGAGCTCCAGGAAAGCCGCACGAGCATCCTCCACAGAGGCGCGGCTCACGTAGTTCATCTCCATCGGCACGAAGGCGCGCGCATACTCCGGGTCCCGCGACAGCAGCTCGGTGCGGGTGGTGATGATCACTTTCGGGTAGGCGGGCGTCGCATCACCGTCCAACTGGGCGCGGTACTGCTCCAGGTTGTTGGACATGTAGAGGTTCTTGAAGAGGCACTGCGCAGGAAGCTCATCGTAAGCGTCCAACAGGAAGATCAGCCGCACTGTGCCCGCCCGCGCCAGGTTGCGCAGCTCGTGGATCTGCGCCTCCCGGAGGCCGTACCCGCGCGCCAGCGCCTCGTGGAACAGGTCCGCCATCGGGTTCTTCAGCGTGGGCAAAGACACCTTCACCAGCACCAGTTCGCCGCGCTCCCCCCGGGTCTGCTCCAGGTACTCCATCTCCAGGTACATCTCCAGGTGGCTCACAAACGTGCTCTTGCCAGATCCGGCCGGCCCGGAAACCAGCAGCAGGCTCACCTCCTCACTCTTGAGCAGCTTTGTCTTCACAGCCTCGAGGAGGTCCTCTGCCTTGTTGGACTCCGACACCAGAAACTTGCCATCGTCTCCGGGGCCTACGCCGTCCGTGGCAATGTACACCTCGCGCCGCAGCTCCTGGCACTGCAACAGCCGCTTGTCGCGCTGCTCCGCCAGCTCCTCCAGCACAGGGCGCCCCACCATCCGTCTCATGTCCGCCCCGAGCTCGCGCACGGAGCTCTGGAGCTCGTTCAGCGACTCATTCACCGCGTCCAGCTTGGCGTTCACCGTCGTCAGGAAGCCAACCACAACGCCCAGCGCCACGCCGATATCCTCCACGTTGCGGGAGCTCTGCGCCAGCGCGGCGTGCATGTCGCGGCACTGCACCAGCAGCAGCTGCTTCTTCAGCAAGTCCGGCTCGCGCTCCGCCGCGCGCTGCGCCTCCTCCAGCTCCCGCAGCTGCGCCTCCACGCTTTGCCGGACCCTGTGCTGGGCGTGCGCCCACGCTGCGTGCCGCTCCGCCTCCTCGAGCCTCTCCGCCTCGCGCCGCTTCGCCTCTTCCAGCCTCTCCGCCTCGCGTCTCACGCGCTCGCCCTCCATCGCTTGGTGCAGGTCCCCCAGCATGCACTCGGCGCCTGTCGCTGAGGCCAGAGACGCGCCCCCCTGGCTACCCCTGATGGCTGTGCAACACGCGGACCGTCGAAATGGAGCGTTGAGCTCTGACGCCAGAGCTCCTCCGTCGCGCTGCAGCGCGCGCACCGACGGCGCACGCTCGCAGGAGAAGCGCACCAGGACCTCGGACTGCAGCCCCTTGCGCACCGCCCTGCAGGCTGAAACAGCGTCCGCGTTCACGCTGTCGCCGGCGTCAACCCGCAGCGAGTCCAGCACCCTCAGCGCGCTCACCACCGCCACCTCGCGCACCTGCCACGCCGCGGAAGCATGGCACCTCATGCGCCCCTTCACCAGCTCGCCCAGGAGCCCCAAGGCCGGAGCCACAAGCGCGCCGCAGGTGTCACCCAGCGCGCCCGCGGCCGCTTCCCCCACCTCCGCCGTGCAGCGCTCCGCGACGCAATCCAGCTGCTCCTGCGCCGCCACCGTCATCTCCTTCACAACGTTCTGAACACAACCTCTCACCGCCGCCAGGCTCTCCTTCGCAGCTGTCTCCAGGCTCTCCTTCACCACATCTCCGGTCCGCCGCCCCGCCGCCAGCTCAGTAAGGGCAAGGCCGCCCCGCCGCGCCGCGGCCCGCAGTGACCCCGCCAGCGCCTGTGCCTGCACCAGGTGCATGGAGAGCTGCAGCAGCGCCGCGGGCAGGTCGTTCTGCTCCAGACCCGTCCCCGCTCTCGCAGTGCCCTGTTCAGGCACCCCGGCATGAGGCTCCCGCATGCCCGCCGCCTGCATGATTAAGGGCGCCGTGCATGTCGCATCCTCGCCCTCCTCCGTCCGATTCGACGCGGGCTCCATCCCTGTGATCTTGCAGAGGGCCCGATCCAGTCCCCTGAGGGCCTCCGCCAGGCCTCCCCACGCCCGCGCCACGAGCGCCTCCGCCTTTTCATCACCATTCCCTTGCGGCGGCTTCTTGCGGCTTTGCATGAATGACGGGAGCCACGTGGTGCCCGCGCCCGCATCGGCGGGGCCCTCCCCGGAGAGGCGCGCATGCACCCCTCGTAGCGGAACCTGCACTCGTGCGCTCAGCAACTCCTCGCACGCGGCCGTGCCTGCCGAGACCCGCTTGAGGAGCGCCACGCTGGCATCCACGTGGGCGACGAACACGTGGAGACGCGCTTCCCCGCTTTGCAACACAGAGGGCACCTCGCTGCGGTCGCCCGCCAGCGCCTCCGCTGACATCTGGACGGCGTCTGCGCAGATCTTCTCCGCAATGTTCTTTGCGAGACCTGCGCTCTTTGCGACACCTGCGCCCACCATCGCAGGGAGGCTCGCCCGAAGGCGCTCCACAAGCTCTTCCACTTGGTGCTGCTCGAGCGGCGCCGCGTCGGTCCCCACGTGCTTCTCTGCTTCGCTGCGCACCACATCGGAGACCTCGCGCTCCAGGTCCATTGACAGCCTGGCCAGCTCGGAAAGCCTGGCCGCCGGGGTCACCTCTTCCGCACTCTCTCTCGCCCCGCTGAGCCCGAGGAAGGCATCTAAGGCGCGCAGACCCACACGCAGCGGCTCGAGCTCAGCAAGCACAACTCTCGACAGGAGCCACACGATGGAGTCCCTCGCAGCGTCCCTCAGACCGCTCCCATCGCCGCACCCCGACGCCGCAGGCTGCGTGGCGCTGGAGCGGTCTGGCGGTGGCGGGGCTCCTGCGGCAGCCTCGGCAGCTTGGCCCCGTGTTGAGAACACCAAATGGAGCCCGCTGGCAAACTCCTCCTTGCGCAGCACCTCGGTGAGACGCGCCCGCAGGCGCTCCTCCAAGCCGCCCAGCAGCGCGTCCAGCTCGCGGAGCGCGCAGCGGACTGCCGCCTCGGCGATCGTGGTCTCATCCAGTGATGCGGCGAGGGCGCGCAGCAGCTTGGAGGCGAGCTCCGCGAGCGACTGGCACCCGGCCGCCGCCGCCCGTACACCCTGCAGCGCCGCTTCCACACCGCTGAGCGCTTCGTCGCAAGCGGTGAGCGCATCAAGCACCTTTGCGCCCCCACGGTTTTGCGCAAGCGCATCCTCCGCGCGTCCGGGTATGCCCTTCGCCGCAGCCACCGTGAGCTGCTTGGCCGAGGCTGCGAGCCCGGCCTGCCCCTCACGCATCAGCCGCTCCAGCTCCTCCGCCAGCACCTCCAGCCCATCGTTCTCCTGGAGCCCGTCGTTCTCTTTCAGCCTGTTGGGGTCGTTAGTGGGCTGCTGCTCCGCTTCCCCACTCGCCTGCTGCTCATCACCAGGCGCACCTATCTCCGGCGCCTGCGGGGTTTCTTTGCTCGGGTCGACGGCGCCTCCCTCCTCGGCCTCCCCCCTCTCCAGCAGGCCGCGCAGCACGACCTCCTGCGCCCACACTGTGAGCCGCACCAGCGCCCCATGCGCGCCGCTCAGCTCTCTGGAGGAGTGCGCCCCGAGCGCCATGAGATTGGTCAGTCCGATGAAGCCGTCCCCCCCGAGGCAGATGCTGCGCAGCAGCTGATGGGTCAGGGGCTGGGGGCGAGCCGCCACGACATCCGCCAACATTGCCGCGTACGCTGCCTTCGGCTCCCAGCGGCCCTCGGTGGGCTCCCAGCGGCCATCCTCGCCAACGTTGAAGTGTTCGCGCTGTTTCTCGAGGAGCCAGCGGCCGAGGTTCGGGTCCTTGCGGTTCACCTGGCTGATGCTCGTCAGCTGCTCGAAGCAGTCTCGGCTCAGCCCCTGGGCCATGGCATCGAGCCCCGCGCCCACCGCCTCACCGACCCCCGTGAGCAGCGTGCCATAGCTGCCCACGAGCGCCGCCTTCACCGCCCCAATGGTCACCTTGGCCGCAGCCGAGGCCAGGCTCGCGGACAGCTCCTGGGCGGGCAGGTGCACCAGCGTGAGCTGCACCTGCGACAGGTACAGCTCCAACAGCGCGGTGCCACCGAAGCTCTGCGTGGTGGCGCGGAAGCGGCTCGCGCACCGCCGGCGCAGCTTGTCCGCCGCCTTCTTCCATTGCGCCTTGGCGTCACTCAGGTCGCCCCCGTCTTCGAGCCGCTTCGTCACGAGCAGCAGGCGGTGTGTGCACTGTTGTATGCTCACCAAGCGCGCGCGCATGGCGGCATCTCCCGCACAGCGCTTCGCCGCCTCGAAGAACGCTCCCAGCAGCTTCTGCATGTCATCCTCGCTGAAGATCGCCGGCAAGTGCAGTGCCGTATGCACCTTCGCCAGCGTCTGTGCCACCTCCTCTGGTTGCCCGAGGCTCAGTGAGTGCGGGAGCGAAGGGACCTCCTTCAAGAGCCCGGCCAGCGTCTCCTGAGCGCGCTGGCGCGAGTCCTCCGCATCACACTCGTTGTCTGCACTACTCCCAGCGCTGTCCTTGGCAGACGGGTGCTTAACGACCCGGGACTCGTGCTCAGCACGAGGTGAACCTTGAGGCACACTCCTGTCAACTTCACGGTGCCCCGTTGAACTGCTCTCGAAGTCCTCTGCGGGCGCTTGCGTAGCCAAAGGGACCACGGGCTTCTCAACAGTGCGAGGCGAACCGCCAGGCTCAGTCTTCTCGTCAGCAGGCTGCCTTGCAACACTTCCTTCACTGTCTTGGGGGGGGGCTTGCGCGGTGATTGGGGGGACGGGCCTCTCGGTGCGCCGCGCGTGACCGGTGCCCAGTGGAAGTGCGTTCTTTGCTTCTTTCTTTCCAGGCTCGTACGAAGGCGCGCCTGCTGAAGCGAGGTGGCGGCTCCGAAGAGTGGAAGAACCGCATCCCATCGTTGCGGAAACCTCTCAGCAGCACTGGAGCTGCGAGGAAGAAGACGGTGTGGACGTGATGCAGCTGTATCAGAATGTGAGCGCCTAGGCAGCGAGCTCAGCTGCAAAGAGGTCCGCTGCAAGCGACGGGGAGCGGCGTCCAGAAGCGGTTATCGTCGAGGTTTTGAACTGGAGGGCAGCTATTAAGACCCGCTTACATTACATCCGTTTTCGCAACTTCCGATAAGAATCTTCGAAGCGTTTATCGTTGAGAGCACTGCCCGGGTCCCGCGAGACAACTAGCCTGGACAAAGCTGTAAGCCCTTAGGTCAAAGAAAGTGGACATTTCTCAAGGTCTCACATCCTCGTGTCCCCTGCACTCACGTCTCGGAGCTACAAGTCCAGCTGCGATGCTTGCGCCGGCTGCAAGCTTAAGTGTGTCACTTTCCGACGAGAACGTGTGTCACACGTTGATCACGCGCACGTCAGTGCGGTCGGCGCAATTGGCAAGCAGTCAGGAAGGATGCGCGTTACGGTTTTGATTAAACGTGTTGTTGTCTCAGTTCGAGAGGCATGTTCTGATGATCCTTGTGCCCTATAATAAACACGCAACAGATCTGTTGACAGTTGATCACGGTTGTTTCCTGGCAGCAGGGTATAAACATAAAACATTCACATAAAAATACTTAAAATAGAGAGTTTCCAGCAAAATTTTAATCGCCACTTTCACCTACAGATGAGAGCAGACCACATCCACAGGTCATCAAGCGCCGCGGCCGCTGCCCCCTGCTGCTTGCACCTCCCCCACGCGGCGAGCGCATTGACCTCTCCTTGCTTTCGCACGAATACACTCGGGTCAGAGGTGACCATGCTCCCCATGTGTGCCATGAAGAATCTGGGTCCGCCCCTCGGGTAACGCACCCTGACCGTCTCAGCAGCGTTGGCCTCCTCTGCAAGGTGCACACCTCCATTCGCAAGGCAGTCAGCACGATGGTTCATCAACGCGAGAAATCGATTGGGCAGCATCTCCTCCCCGTTCTCCTTATGGAACGCATAGCGCCCTGAGGGCCAGAAAGTGTGTGCCGCCAGTCAGGAACCAAAAACCTGCATCCCCAAGGACAGGGCAAAACTCCCCAACCACCCCCAGAGGCGCACCGCACTTTGTCCCCCTACTCCCCCAGCATGCACTGCAGGGGGGCATGCACTGCAGGGCAAGGTGTCCGCACAGGTCAGTCATCCTCAAAGTGCGGCATCATCATCTTATATAGAAATACTTCAGTGTTCTCTAGTCGGGTGCGAGGCGTGACGTGGCCATCGGAATGCTTTATGAGTTGCCTGCCAGCCCCAGAGAAGGATCCTACACGCGCGATGCTTCGTCCCTAAGCATTCAGGCCTGCGCGGCGGGCTGGGAGTGGGGGCGCTTCCTCCTCGGTACGGGTCCTATTAAGTGTATTTCAACAACAGTACCGGACCTTTCGGCACCGATCCTTTCCCGAGGAGGGCCACCCCGCCCGTCCCAGCGATCACAGCGGCGCCGCACAGGGTGCCCGGAGCGCATTTCGCAAGCCGGGGGAAGAGGCTGACTATTGGTCCTCTGGCGGCGGCGGTGTGGATGCCACAGTTGTCGTGCCCGGATCAGCTCCTGCCTGTGCGCCCCCCAGCTCCGCGCGCGCGCGCTTCTTGCTCCTCTGCTCATGGCGGAATTGCCGTCGTTGCCGTCGCTTGTGCCCTCCATGGGGGAGAGGGGCAGCCGGAAGTAGCTCGTCCGCTCTCGCGCCCACTGCATGCCGTTCCGTCATGTCCAACTCATGCACGCCTCCACCCGCCGGCCGCAGCTCATCCGCTCTCGCGCCCACCGCATGCCGTCCCGTGATGTCCAGCTCGTTCACGCCTTCGCCCGCTTGCCGTTGCTCGTCCACGCCCGCCGCAAGCCGTCCCGTCGTGTCCAGCTCGCCCGCGCCTCCGTCCGCCGGCCGCCGCTCACTCGTTCTTGCGCCTGCCGCATTCTGCTCCGCCGCGTCAAGCTCACCCACGCCTCCGCCCGCCGGCCGTCGCTCACCCGTGCTCGCGCCTGCCGCATGCTGCTCCGCCGTGTCAGGCTCATTCACGCCTCCGTCCGTCGGCTGCCGCTTACCTGTTCCCACGCCTGCCGCATGCCGCTCCGCCGCGTCAAGCTCATCCACGCCTCCGTCCGCCGGCCGCCGCTCATCCGTTCTCGCACCTACCGCATGCCGCTCCGCCGTGTTCAGCTCGTCCACGCCTCCGCCCGCCGGCCGTTGCTCATCCACGCTGAGGCCATTCGCCTGCCCCTTCGTCACGTTCAGCTCTTCCACGTCCCTGCCCGCCGCACGGCGCTCACCTGTGTCACCGCCCAACATCCGCTGCACGTCCACACCCCGCTCGCCCTCGCCCGCACCCAGCACATCCCCGCTGGGAGGATTCCTCCGTCTCTTTCCCGTCGTCCGCTGCTGCTCTAGGCCCGTCACACCCGCACGCCCGGCGGCTGGCTGCCCAAGCGGAGGGCTGTCGTCAGCTGCAGACATCGGCGTGGCCAAAGCATCCTCAGCGCCTCCATGTGTCCCCCAGCCGCAGCCGAGTGCGCAGGCGTGCGGCCGTCATTGGCAGCATGGCTGAGGTCCACGCTGGCACCCAGCAGCATCCTCAGCGCCTCCACGTGTCCCCCACCCGCAGCCGAGTGCGCAGGCGTGCGGCCGTCATTGTCGGCATGGCTCAGGTCCATGCTGGCATCCTGCAATGTCAATGTCAATGTCAGCTTTTGACGAAACGTATGCATTGGAATCTCTTAAGCTCCACGCCCACGGGCCGCCCCGCCCGAATTTCGGGCCAAGACGAAGTTCCCTTGGTGGTGGGTATGGACGGGTGCCACCCCGCCCTAGAAGCTATGGCCGGTTGAACGGTGCAAGGGGTGTTACCCCCAAGCAGCAACCTCTGGGCCAGCGCCATGAGGGTTGCCCCTTTAGTGGTCGCAAGAGACAGGGACAGTATTCCCACTGCCCTCCTATCCAGGAGAGACAGACCGCACACGAACCGTGGGGGGCCGGGTGGTGTACCCATGGCCGGAGCCTGAACCCAGTGCAGACATTCTCCGAAACAGCTGTGAGCGCTGCCCTGAGGCGGACGCCGCGAAGCGCCCGCCCCCTGGCAACGTTACAGCAATCTGCGCCCCCCCAAAAAGGCAGGATAAAAGAGTTGGCCTACATGAGTTGATGACCTCCCAGATGATTGAGCCTCGATGAGCTACATGAGTAGATGACTTCCCCATATGAGTGGATGACCTCCCGAGATGATACATGAGTGGATGACCTCCCCAGATGATTGAGCCTCGATGAGCGCGTTGCCTCGCACAGTGGCGCCCCCTCCCTCTTTAGTTGAACGGCGCGAGTGGTGTTACCCCAAGCATCAACTAAGGAGCTCGGAGGAGCCTTGCCATGCGCCCGCCCCTTGCCCAGAGACCCTCGCACGCGTCACCCAAGAACACCTGCAGCGCATTGCAATCTCGGGTCCCACCCATGAACACCTGCGGCGCATTGCAATCTCGTGTCTCCCCAGTCCAGGTTGCGCCCCTTCCCACGCCCTGCGGCCCCCCTCCTTATGGAACGCATAGCGCCCTGAGGGCCAGAAAGTGTGTGCCGCCAGTCAGAAACCAAAAACCTGCATCCCCAAGGAAAGGGCAAACCTCCCCAACCACCCCCCAGAAGCGCACCACTGCGAGCCCCCCATTTCCCCCCTCCCAGCATTCACTGCAGGGCATGCACAACAATCGGACACTCGGAATCGGATAGGCTTCTGATTATAATTAGATGTTACGACCCGGATGCCTGAGTGAGGAAGGAGGATGCGCCACCTGGGGTCAGGCGCTAGCCATTCAGGGCAGGGGTCTCGAGAGGGATCTACTGCGTGCAGACCACTGCCTGAGGTGCCTCGGCGCGACTCCTACCGCGGTCAAGCAGAGAACAGCCTCATCAACCCGCAAGCGGGGAGAAACCCATCTCCTCCCGGGGGGACACTAGCCGACACGTGAGGACCCAGGGTCACGTCTTTTGCTGCTTCTCGGCTCGCCTCTTGGAATGGGACTGGCGCCGGCTCCTCTTCTTCGGGGGGGCGGCTTCCGGGGGGGGCAGAGGTGGAGGCGGAGGTGGAGGCGGGGGCGGGGGCGGAGGCGGAGGTAGAGGCG
>LGRX02035868.1:8264-69855 GCA_001247695.2 Cymbomonas tetramitiformis
CGACGTACCCGAAATGCTTGGGCAGTTTTGTCCTCGATTTATAATGAGCTGACGTCACACGTGCATGCACATTTCTCGTATGTCGGATCCGATCCCAGATCCATCGACGTACCCAAAATGCTTGGGCGGTTTTGTCCTCGATTTATACTGAGCTGACGTCACACGTGCATGCACATTTCTCGTATGTCGGATCCGATCCCAGATCCATCGACGTACCCGAAATGCTTGGGCGGTTTTGTCCTCGATTTATACTGAGCTGACGTCACACGTGCATGCACATTTCTCGTATGTCGGATCCGATCCCAGATCCATCGACGTACCCGAAATGCTTGGGCGGTTTTGTCCTCGAGCTGACGTCACACGTGCATGAACATTTCTCGTATGTCGGATCCGATCCCAGATCCATCGACGTACCCGAAATGCTTGGGCGGTTTTGTCCTCGATTTATACTGAGCTGACGTCACACATGCATGCACAGTTACTTGCGTCTCAGCGCCCTAGTTGGTGCAAGCGAGCGGAAACCATTCTTGAAGAACACTTCTTAGAGCTAGCACTTCGGAAACTGCAATGACCTCAAGAAACCGAGGCGGAAAAAACGCGCCTGCCAAAACCCGTGCTCCGAAATCCGAAATGCTTGGGCAAAAATGACGTCAGCTCATACAGCAACTATTTTACAGAAGAAATTAGCTCCCCAGCACCCCGTGAATATGACCCGATGTGAAATTCCGCTTCACACTGCCTAGGGATGACCTCCAAATACTTCTCACCAACTTTAGTAACTTCCCCGTATCGCTCACATATCTCACGCGCCCGCAAGATATGCAATTTCTGTACAGCGGCCAGTTTACAGACGAAATTAGCTCCCCAGCACCCCGTGAATATGACCGGATGTGAAATTCCGCTTCACACTGCCTAGGGATGACCTCCAAATAATTCTCACCACCTCTAGTAACTTCCCCGTATCACTCACATATCTCACGCGCCCGCAAGATATGCAAGTTCGGTACGGCAGCCATTTTACAAACGAAATTAGCTCCCCAGCACCCCGTGAATATGACCCGATGTGAAATTCCACTTCACATTGCCTAGGGATGACCTCCAAATACTTCTCACCACCTCTAGTAACTTCCCCGTGTCACTCACATATCTCACGCGCCTGCAAGATATGCAAGTTCGGTACAACATCCATTTTGCAGACGAAATTAGCTCCCCAGCACCCCGTGAATATGACCTGATGTGAAATTCCGCTTCACACTGCCTAGGGATGACCTCCAAATACTTCTCACAACCTCTAGTAACTTCCCCGTGTCACTCACATATCTCACGCGCCCGCAAGATAAGAAGATATGCAATTTCTGTACAGCGGCCATTTTACAGACGAAATTAGCTCCCCAGCACCCCGTGAATATGACCCGATGTGAAATTCCGCTTCACACTGCCTAGGGATGACCTCCAAATACTTCTCACAACCTCTAGTAACTTCCCCGTATCACTCACATATCTCACGCGCCCGCAAGATATGCAAGTTCGGTACAGCGGCCATTTTACAGACGAAATTAGCTCCCCAGCACCCCGTGAATATGACCCGATGTGAAATTCCGCTTCACACTGCCTAGGGATGACCTCCAAATACTTCTCACAACCTCTAGTAACTTCCCCGTATCACTCACATATCTCACGCGCCCGCAAGATATGCAAGTTCGGTACAGCGGCCATTTTACAGACGAAATTAGCTCCCCAGCACCCCGTGAATATGACCCGATGTGAAATTCCGCTTCACACTGCCTAGGGATGACCTCCAAATACTTCTCACAACCTCTAGTAACTTCCCCGTATCACTCACATATCTCACGCGCCCGCAAGATATGCAATTTCTGTACTGCGGCTATTCTACAGACGAAAATAGCTCCCTAGCACCCCGTGAATATGAGTATATGACCCGATGTGAAATTCCGCTTCACACTGCCTAGGGATGACCTCCAAATACTTCTCACCACCTCTAATATCTTCCCCGTATCATTTGCATATGTCACGCGCATGCAAGCGTGTGCAATTTCTGTACCGCAACCCTTCTGCGACCCGTTAGCAGCCCGGTGGCCACTGCGATGATCAAAAATGTGAAACATTGCCTCTAAATGATTTCTTTTAACAACTAAGAACTTCTTGAAACTTCTTACGACTTCTAAATGCCATTTTCATCGATTATGCAATTCGGGCCCACCTAGCCGTGCCACATGCCTGAAGTGTGCTCTTAAGTATGGTTAAGTATGGGAGGTAACCGAGCGGTATCGGCCATAACTTTTCAATGCCTGGGTCAATTGTATACCCAGAGCGCGCAATATGTTTAGATTGGTTTAAGCGACATGTTTATCGAATAAAAATATTTTCCGAAGTTTTGTGTAAAGTCGACCTCGCGTAAGCCATACCTTGACGTGTACACAATATTCCTTTCCAAGACCATGGTTTGTAGAAAACCATGAAAACCGAAACCGTGGTTTCGCGAAACCATGGTTTGGAGGCATGGTTTTGGGTACACGATCAAAAAATGCACAGGAGCGTGGGATCAAACGATCTGCCCATCGTGTCCGTGAACGCAGTGATGACAGTCGGGCCAAAACCATGGTTTACAAAGTAGCCACTTTGCCAGCTGCTTGCGAGAAGACAGATGACATTATCCACTAGAGTAGTAAATTCTGAGACCACGCCACGCCACGGTCGAAATTCTGAGACCAAGGTCGAAAAACGAGACTTGGAAGTTAAACGGTGAGACCGAGGTCTCGCAACACCATGGAATATACCTGTCCGCGTGTCAATCGGACATTCAGCGCAATCCGAATCTAAAACAATTTTGAAAAGTTTTTGCAATTTTCGACTCCGCGCAAACCCAACCTTAAAATCGATGAATTATATATTGCACACGTTTAAACACAGTCGAATCCGAAAAGTGAAAATACACAGTAATGCCACGGTACGCACCAAGGTACCACGGAATGCGCGTCCAGTAATAATTTGTTATACTCGACAGATAACGTCAACCTCGTGGATGATGAGACTCCTGAATTCTTATTCGAAAAAGACGTTTCATGTGATTTATACAGTCTGATATCACTCGTGTATAATGATTCAAAAATGACTTGTCGCGAGGATTATATTCCTTTCATACGCCTGTTTCAGATTGTGTCCAATATTCTGGAATGGCACGATTCGAATAAATATGCGAAATAACGGCACACTCGAAAAATCCAGATGGAGCGGGATGCTTAAAAATCAGTGTCAACAACGGGTACGGGGCCAGACCGGGTTTCGGAGACGGGACACGTTTCCCCCTGGGCTCCGTCTCCGGATGGAGCCAACAGACCTTAGGATCCGACGGGGAACCGTTCCCGTCGGAGCTTGAGATCACCCGGCTCCGGCTCCGATGGAGCCATAGGATCTCAGGATCCGATGGGGAACCGTCCCCATCGGAGCTTGAGAGCTCCTGGCTCCGGCTCCGATGGACCCATAAGATCTCAGGATCCGATGGGGAACCGTCCCCATCGGATCTTGTTATGTGTTAGATCCGTACTCGCCGGATCCTGACATGTATTAGCCCGTCTCCGTGTTCCGACGGGTCTGGTGCTCCGACGGGTCTGGTGCCTCTTGAAAAAGTCTACTGTAGATCCTATCCTGGTCTCTTATTAAAAGTGAGAACTCCTCCCTCGTTCGAAGTCAAACGTACCATGGCTTCAAGCAAAAAAACCTCTGTACAGACAGCGCTGCCATGCGAGATTGTGAAATCCGGTTGGAGAATGAGCTCTTTGGATCGCCGTGTCAGCGAGCCTTGAGGGATCCGAAGTATAAGAACCCCTCAACCCAAGAGTTCAACCAGATTGCTTTCTGCATGGATCATGAAGCTCAAATTCCGGTTCATGCGGCAGTGTTTTTCGCCGATTGCGTCTCGAAGAAGGCCGCGTCCGCCAACGTGGAGCAAGTCTTCAGTGGCGCTGGTAATTTGCTTGCAGACTTTCATGCCGGAAATTTGAGCCCCGAGTTATTGCAGGCCTACATGTTCATTCGTCACAATTGGCAATACATGTTCTTGCGCCCCACAACGGAGGAGATCATCGCTGCATACAATTTATCATTTGATCTAGAGCACAGTGATGATGAGAGCGGTGATGATAGTGACGAGGATGGTGCTCAACTAAGTAGTTACATGCGTTGTAGAATTGTATTAGCATCGTGTACCTAAGTGCTCCCCGCAAAAATCAAGGGAAAACACAGAAGGTGGACTTCACCACCCTCTGCCTCCCTTGCAGCAAAGGCAGACGAATCCACCGAGCTCTCCAAGAGGCAGTGCCTGCCAGAATGGCACCACAGGGACAACCGCCTCCCAGAATCCACTTCCATCCGGCGTCCGTCCCCGTTCACAGCGACATACCAGTACCTCACATCTGGGTCAAAGAACACGAGTCCCCCGGCACGTGCAATAAACATGAACACTGGACACGGAGAGGGAGCAAGCGTCAGACGAATCCCAGACACTCCCAAAGAGTGAGCCGCAGACGAAGTCTTCCCTCCACATGGACCCTGGACCCTACGATTTTCAGATGCTTTTATGAAGCACGGGGCAAGAGTCCCTGATCCACCCCTTCTAGGATGCCATGACTTCACCGCTCTTCCAATTAAATCCAGACCCTACCAGCTTGCTGCTGCCATTTGGTCGACGGCATGAAATAACTATTCCACAGGGACCATCCTAGAAATGAATTGCCGTTAGAGAAGCGCGACGGCCCCGCATGCTTCGGGTCTGTGTGGGCATGCTCGGCTCCGGGGATCTGCTTGCATCAACATGAGCAACATCGTCCAGGCCTGTACCCGGTAAAATCTGGGTGTACACCGGACAGCCGCACGCCATGGAAGCCTGGGACTATCAGCTGAGATGTCTTAGCCGTCGCCAACACCGGCGGCCTTCAACCGGCCCCTCGCGCGCTCAAGGATGCAATCCCTACGAACCAGCAGCTGCACCGCCGCCTAGCCAGTTTGGACCATGGGACCCATGTAAGGGTGCGAGAAGGAGGGTGCGGGTGGTGCGCCAGAGGGGGCGGACGACCTACTTTTCTCTCTCTGTCTGCTGTGAGCGCCCCGGCTAACTTGAGCCATCTGTCTGTTTTATATTCACAAGCACGCTCCTAGGCTCGATGCTGGTGAGGTGTACAAACCCCGGGTCTGTGTTCGCAACTGCTGCAATGGTGGACTGCACCCTGGACTCAAAAAGACTTGCAAAAGTGAGATTTGTAAATTCTGCCAGGTCCGTGTCGATGAAGTGGATGGAGACATTCGCAGATGCCGTAAGCTGCACATTGGGAGACAGGGTGGTGGCACTGGTTGGGGCTGACGTAAGGGGCGATGGAGGGAGCGGCGGCGGTGGCCAAGGAGGTTGGGGAGGAGGTGGAGGTGGAGGTGGCGAAGGGAATGGCGGAGGTGAGGTGACGGAGTTGACGGAGGGGGCGAAGGGGGCAAGGAGGGGGTACCAGGGTGGGGAAGGAGATGGAGGCGGAATTGGCGGCGGTGGTGGGGCATGGTGAAGGCGGGATTGGGGGTGGCAGGAGGGGGTGGAGGGAGGAGGATGGCGGGGGGAAGGAGGTGGTGGTGGTGGCAAAGGGGGGAGGTGAAGGTGGTAGAGGGGGAGAAGGTGGAGGCGGTGAGGGAAGAGGTGGCGGGGATAGCGGAGGCGGCGGGCAGGGTGGAGGGGGTGGAGCATAATATACATGTAGGGTTCCATTGAGGCGAGCCGCCGGGTGCTGGTCAGAGGAGAAGGCGCACACGCACCCTTCCAGTAGGTAGACGCCAACGCTGAATCCACACAGATGAAGTTGGCAACTGGTGTCAGAACAGACAGATAGGCCATAGAATGACCATTCCAGAATAGAGTTGCTGCCGGTCGCGACAACGGAGAGGTTGTGCGTGGTGGAGATATTGATTCCTTCCAGGAGAAGTGACACGCACGTGCTGCGGGTTGTGCCTGAATCGAAAGCAGTAAGTAAAGGTGAGGTCACCTTTGTGCGAGGATGCACAACTGTCAGGCACTATTGAAGGGGGGCGGGATGGCGCACCACACCATGAAGAAAGGCCGCGAGGTATCAAAACACAGGAAAGTTGCAAGTAGAAACAACGATCGTGCCAATTGGCACCTGAAACTATATCGGGCACTGGGCAACCCTAGAGCCACCGGCCACCTCCGATATCGAAACAGCAACCTCGGCCCCGGCACCCCCGTCACCGATAACCTCCAATATCGAAACAGCAATCGTGTGGCCCCGGCACCCCCGTCACCGATAACCTCCAATATCGAAACAGCAACCTCGCGGCCCCGGCGCCCTAGCCACCGATCACCTCCGATATCGAAACAGCAACCTCAATAACCGCTGAACTCTTATCGAAGACGTGCTCGAATCCCCACGGCTGACTCAGGATTTGAGCTTCTGGCAAACTATTGGGCTCCTTACCTCGGTTACCTGACCAACCCATCAGGCACTTATTTCGGCCTAATGCTGAAAAACCTGTGCTGCAATGGCTACACGGGTGAACTCAGGGTTGTAGGCCTTCTAGGCTTCGCAGGACCGAGCCCTAGACCCGTTCCATGTTCTGAAGCCATTTACAGCTGTGCTGCAAATTCCAAATACAGCATTTTGGAGTGCACTGTGCGCTATGAACAAAGGGCACACCTTGGAAATAGACCACGACAATGTCAGCGGAACCCAATTGTAATACTGGAGCAGGGGGCAATGGCGGTGGTGGGGGTGCTTGTGTTGGTTGTGTGGTGGTGGGATGATCAGTTGATGGAGGTGCGGTGGGAAGCACTGTGGGCGCTGAAGTGGGAACTCTCGTGGTTGGCTGGGTCGTCGGAGAGGAAGTAGGCGAGGCTGTGCTTGGGGTCGTTGTTGGAAGCGGTGTGGTGGGATGCAAAGTGGTTGGGGTGCTCGATGTGGGCGCTCTGGTTGGCGGGGTAGATGGGGACGAGGTAGGCAGGCCAGTGGTCGGGTGCAAAGTGGTAGGGTGACTTGTGGCTGGCGATGATGTGGGACTTACGGTGGGGGAAAGAGTGGGCGTTCGGGAAAAAGAAGGAGGCAAGGTAGTAACGGTGGGTGCCCTGGAGGGTGAGAGGGAAGGTTGCTGGGTAGGGATGGATGTGGTGGGCGTTGCTGATGGTGCAGAGGTAGCCGGGTGGAGTGTGGTGGGATTTGTTGTTGGTGGTGTCGTGGGTTGGTGTGTTGGGGTTGCCGACGGAGAAAAGGTGTCGGGTGCATGAGTGGGTGAAGCTGAGGGCTGCAAGGTGGGCACTGCTGTGGTGGGCGTGGTGGTGGGCGAGGTCGTGGGGGAGGCAGTGGGCGTGGCAGTAGGGGTGGAAGAGGTGGGTGCGCCGGAGGTGGTGGAGATGGCGGTGGTGGGGGGTGGAGGTGAGAGGCGGAGGGTGCAGGAGGTGAAGGAGGTGGAGGCAGGAGCAGAAGGAGGGGCGGAAAGGGAGGAGGGAAGGTGGTGGAGGAGGGGAAGGAGGAGGAGAGGGGGGAGGGGTGGGAGGAGGTGGTGGGCTTGGTGGAGGAGTGAGCAAAGAGGGTGGGGAGGAGGGTGGAGGGGGAGGGGGTGGGCTTGGTGGAGGTGGAGGGCTTGGTGGAGGTGGCGGGCTTGGTGGTGGCGGTGGAAGATTGAAGTACCAAGCGATCTTGTCATCATTGTATGAGGCGGACAGCACGTCGATGTCCCCGTCGCCATCCACGTCCGCTGCATACACTGAAATTGCACCATCGGCCAGGGTGCTGATGACCTGCTGGCTGCCGAAGCCCCCGCTCCCATCGTTTGCATACCATGCGATCTTGTCATCCTCGTATGAGGCGGACAGCACGTCGATGTCCCCGTCGCCATCCACGTCCGCTGCATACACTGACCTTGCACCATCGGCCAGTGTGCTGATGACCTGCTGGCTGCCGAAGCCCCCGCTCCCATCGTTTGCATACCATGCGATCTTGTCATCCCACGCTGAGGCGGACAGCACGTCGATGTCCCCGTCGCCATCCACGTCCGCCGCATACACTGAAAATGCATTGGCCAGTGTGCTGATGACCTGCTGGCTGCCGAAGCCCCCGCTCCCATCGTTCGCATACCATGCGATCTTGTCATCTTCCATCGAGGCGGAGAGCACGTCCATGTCCCCGTCGCCGTCCACGTCTGCCGCATACACTGACACTGCACCATGGCCAGTGACCTGCTGGCTGCCGAAGCTCCCACTCCCATCGTTCACATACCATGCGATCTTGTCATCATTGTATGAGGCGGACAGCACGTCCATGTCCCCGTCGCCATCCACATCCACGGCATAAACCGAGCTAGCACCATCGGCCAGTGTGCTGATGACTCGAAGAGAAAACCCAGATATTGTTGTCGGACTCACCGTGGGCGCACCTGCCATGGCGCATTCACAATCAAGTCTATTTCAAGTCTCAAGCAACGCACGGAGATGGTGAAAAGGATTTGTTAGCACTCACAAAAAAGCTCATGAGATGTGCCAACCAAAGCTAGCCCATCAGCACCCCACCGGAATGCAGAAGCATGCAGGAACGGCGCAGGGCTTTCCCTAGACCCCACAATCAAATACAAATACATTGTAAGAACAAATAGCATCATAGATAACACCACTGGCCGTAGGCATGAACAATCACTACTAGATACGCCACAACGGTGCATACATACAAACCCCCAAGTCATCACAAAGTAAGCGTGATGTGATGGTATGCGCCCCCGCTGTGGCTCACCAAGGCCCTGGAGTCTAGCCAAGGGGTTGTTCCACAAGGACCCCGGAGTCTGGCCCAGAGTTTGTTCCACCAAGGCCCAGGAGTCTGGCCCAAAAGTTGTTCCACCAGGCCCCGGTATCTGGCCCAAAGGTGGTTCCACCAGGGCCCCGGAGTCCGGCCCAGGGGTTGTTCCACCAGGGCCCCGGAGTCAGGCCCAAGGGTTGTTCCACCAGGGCCCAAGAGTCAAGCCCGGGGGATGTTCCACGAGGGCCTTGGAGTCTTGCCCAAGGGTTTTTCCACCAGGGCCCCGGAGTCTGTTACTCTCCTCAATCGAGGAGTGTCATGTTCGATATGTACCGGTACAGAAACGAAACAAAAAGCGAGATGATAGACCGCAACCGGACCCCGAAGGTATGGCATGAACCCAACCGGACCCCGAAGCTATGGCATGTACCCAGCCGGACCCCGAAGGTATGGCATGTACCCAACCCGGAAGCTATGGCATGTACCCAACCGGACCCCGAAGCTATGGCATGTGTACCCAGCCCGAAGCTATGCATGTACCCGGACCCGAAGCTATGGCATGTACCCAGCCGGACCCCGAAGCTATGGCATGTACCCAGACGGACCCCGAAGCTATGGCATGTACCCAACCGGGGGTTAAATTAGCGCTACAATCAAAGGAATTGGCCCAAGGATAACCCACACACGCACAATGCAGCCAAAAGAATTGGTCCACGGATAGTCCATGCACACACTGAACGGCATGAGATCGGCCAACAAAAGCCAGCCCATCATCATCCCAGTGGATGTGAAAGCAAATCAAGAGCAGGGCGGGGCCGTGACAAGATACCACAAACGCATACAAATTCCCAACCCAAATGCAAAGCAGCATGGAAAGACGATACGATGTGACCGATCGTCGCCAAACAACTGTTGGTCTCTGGGTTACGGAGAAAGCGGACCCTGCTGGCATGCCCCCCAGTGGCTCCCGGTCGATGGATGGGACCTGTTGGTCCATGGTTATGTCATGAATGCAGTCACACCACACATGCACACACACACACACTGAACGGCATGAGATCGGCCAACAAAAGCCAGCCCATCATCATCCCAGTGGATGTGAAAGCAAATCAAGAGCAGGGCGGGGCCGTGACAAGATACCACAAACGCATACAAATTCCCAACCCAAATGCAAAGCAGCATGGAAAGATGATACGATGTGACCGATCGTCGCCAAACAACTGTTGGTCTCTGGGTTACGGAGTAAGCGGACCCTGCTGGCATGCCCCCCAGTGGCTCCCGGTCGATGGATGGGACCTGTTGGTCCATGGTTCACTGAATGGCATGAGATCGGCCAACAAAAGCCAGCCCACCATCATCCCAGTGGATGTGAAAAGCAAATCAAGAGCAGGGCGGGGCCGTGACAAGATACCACAAACGCATACATATTCCCAACCCAAATGCAAAGCAGCATGGAAAGATGATACGATGTGACCGATCGTCGCCAAACAGCTGTTGGTCTCTGGGTTACGGAGTAAGCGGACCCTGCTGGCATGCCCCCCAGTGGCTCCCGGTCGATGGATGGGACCTGTTGGTCCATGCATGAATGCAGTCACACCACACACACACTGGAACGGCATACACTGAACGGCATGAGATCGGCCAACAAAAGCCAGCCCACCATCATCCCAGTGGATGTGAAAAGCAAATCAAGAGCAGGGCGGGGCCGTGACAAGATACCACAAACGCATACATATTCCCAACCCAAATGCAAAGCAGCATGGAAAGATGATACAATGTGACCGATCGTCGCCAAACAACTGTTGGTCTCTGGGTTACGGAGTAAGCGGACCCTGCTGGCATGCCCCCCAGTGGCTCCCGGTCGATGGATGGGACCAGTTGGTCCATGGTTATGCACACACACACACACACACACACCACGTTGATTATCTCCCGTCGAAATCAAGGTTTGTCTGGCCCAACCCCACACTTTGCCATAGCAATATGTGCAACAAACGGCTCTTGCCATACACAAGCAAGGTCCTCTTCAGGTGCTACCAAGCGCCAACAATGCGCAATATATATAACGCACATCGCGCATCCGCATTATTAAACCCATCCCAAATCATGCATCACAAGGGTATCAGTCATAACCATGTGCAGCACCATACGCCGTATGTAGCACTCGGCAATCAAGGAGAAGTCAGCTGCACAAATGACGTGGTTGCGGGCTCACTTGTGGGGGGAGCGATTGGTGTAGCAGTCCGCGAATTGTAGTACCAAGCGATCTTGTCATCATCTCTTGAGGCGGACAGCACGTCGATGTCCCCGTCGCCATCCACGTCCGCCGCATACAAACCCCTTGCATTATTGGCCATGGTGCTGATCACCTGCTGGCTGCCGAAGCCCCCGCTCCCATCGTTCGCATACCATGCAATCTTGTCATCAATGTGAGAGGCGGAGATAACGTCCATGTCCCCGTCGCCATCCACGTCCGCCGCATACACGAACCATGGACCATCGGCCTGTGTGCTGATGACCTGCTGGCTGCCGAAGCCCCCGCTCCCATCATTCGCATACCAAGCGATCTTGTCATCATTCTTTGAGGCGGACAGCACGTCGATGTCCCCGTCGCCATCCACGTCCGCCGCATACACTGACCTTGCACCATCGGCCAGGGTGCTGATGACCTGCTGGCTGCCGAAGCCCCCGCTCCCGTCGTTTGCATACCATGCGATCTTGTCATCAATGCATGAGGCGGACAGCACG
Organism: Cymbomonas tetramitiformis; assembly: GCA_001247695.2. Lineage (NCBI taxonomy): Eukaryota > Viridiplantae > Chlorophyta > Pyramimonadophyceae > Pyramimonadales > Pyramimonadaceae > Cymbomonas > Cymbomonas tetramitiformis. The sequence continues at coordinate 19,805 of LGRX02035868.1, forward strand.
TCCATGTCCCGTCGCCATCCACGTCCGCCGCATACACTGACTGCACCATCGGCCGGTGTGCTGATCACCTGCTGGCTGCAGCTTCCCGCTCCCATCGTTCGCATACCATGCGATCTTGTCATCAAATGCGAGGCGGACAGCACGTCGATGTCCCCATCGCCATCCGTCCGCTGCATACACTGACGTGCATTCGGCCAGTGTGGTATTGACCTTGGCTGCGAAGCCCCCGCTCCATCGTTCGCATACATGCAATCTTGTCATCAATCTGAGAGGCGGAAACGCGTCCATGTCCCGTCGCCGTCCCGTCTGCCGCATACACTGACCTGCACCATTGGCCAGTGTGCTGATGACCTGCTGGCTGCCGAAGCCCCCGCTCCCATCGTTCGCATACCATGCGATCTTGTCATCATACTGTGAGGTGGACAGCACGTCCATGTCCCCGTCGCCATCCACATCCACGGCATACACCGAGCTAGCACCATCGGCCAGTGTGCTGATGACTCGAAGAGAAAACCCAGATATTGTTGTCGGACTCACCGTGGGCGCACCTGCCATGGCGCATTCACAATCAAGTCTATTTCAAGTCTCAAGCAACGCACGGAGATGGTGAAAAGGATTTGTTAGCACTCACAAAAAAGCTCATGAGATGTGCCAACCAAAGCTAGCCCATCAGCACCCCACCGGAATGCAGAAGCATGCAGGAACGGCGCAGGGCTTTCCCTAGACCCCACAATCAAATACATATACATTGTAAGAACAAATAACATCATAGATGACACCACTGGCCGTAGGCATGAACCATCACAACGAGATACGCCACATCGTTGCATACATACCAACCCCCAGGTCATCACGGAGTAGGCGTGCTGTGATGGTATGCGCCCCCGCTGTGGCTCACCAGGGCCCTGGAGTGTGGAGTCTGGCCCAGGGGTTGTTCCACCAGGGCCCTGGAGTCTGGCCCAGGGGATGTTCCACCAGGGCCCGGGAATCTGGCACAGGGGATGTTCCACCAGGGCCCCGGAATCTGGCACAGGGGTTGTTCCACCAGGGCCCCGGAATCTGGCCCAGGGGTTGTTCAACCAGGGCCCCGGAGTCTGGCCCAGGGGTTGTTCCTCCAGGGCCCCGGAGTCAGGCCCAAGGGTTGTTCCACCAGGGCCCTGGAGTGAACATAGGGGCGTGTGAGGACCGCAGGGCTCATAAGCTTCACATCGAGGCGTGTGAGGACCGCAGGGCTCATAAGCTTCACATAGGGGCGTGTGAGGACCCCAGGGCTCATAAGCTTCACATAGAGGACCGCAGGGTTCATAAGCTTCACATAGGGGCGTGTGAGGGACGCAGGGCTCATAAGCTTCACATAGCGAGCGTGTTTGAGGACCGCCGGGGCTCATAAGCTTCACATAGGGGCGTGTGAGGGACTGCAGGGCTCATGAGCTTCACATAGGGGCGTGTGAGGACTGCAGGGCTCATTAACATTCAAATCGGGGTAAGTGAGGACGCAGGGCTTATAAGCTTCACAAAGGGCGTGTGAGGACCGCAGGGCTCATAGCACATAGCGGCGTGTTTGAGGACCGCAGGGCTCATAGAACTTCACATAGGGCGTGTGAGACAGGGCTCATGAGCTTCACATAGGGCGTGTGAGGACTGCGGGCAGGGGGGCAACATAGGGGCGTGTGAGGACCGCAGGGCTCATAAGCTTCACATAGGGGCGTGTTAGGACAGCACCGGGCGTCGTTGGTGCAGCACTTCGCGAGTTGAAGTACCAAGCGACCTTGTTTTTTGAGGCGGACAGCACGTCCTCTCTTTGTCTTTGTATGTTTTAACCGGACACCGTAGTAAACATCGTCGACCCCCTATACCAGTGTGCTGATGACTCGGGCAGAAAATCCGGAAGCTGTTGTCGGACTTGCCGTGGGCGCACCAGTCGTCTGCAATATTGCTCTGGTTGCACCTTTGCCAGCCGTTTGTGAATTCCAGAGTGCTGTATCATCTGCATTATATCGTACGAGATATGATGCAGCCTGAAACATCAACTTGTTGGTGCCAACTATTAATTCATCGCCAATATTTTGTTTGGCAGTAAACGCTGCACCAGCCCAAAAACAAATATCAAGATTTGACATGTGAGGCACACATGAGCAGCTTTCTCTCTCTCTCCCCCTTTCTCTCTCTCGCTCTATTCCTCTCTCTCACTCTCACTCTCTCTCCTCCTCTCTCTCTCTCTCTTGCTTCTCTCTCTCTCCCCTTCCTCTCTCTCGCTCTATTCCTCTCTCTCACTCTCCTCACTCTCTCTCCTCCTCTCTCTCTCTCTCTCTTGCTTCTCTCTCCTCCTCTCTCTCTCTCCTCTCTCTCTGCTTCTCTCTCTTCCTCTTCCACTCTCTCTCTCTCTCTCCCCCCCTCTCTCTCCTCGCTCTCGCTCCCTCTGGGCAGCAGGGATCACTGACGTGCAACATGCATGATTGTGCAAATCAGGTTTTCACAGGCAGCAAGCATATGCATTAAGTGGCATTTTGGTAGAAATTTGACAGCACGTGGTGCACCAAGCTCATACCGGGCGCCAAATCTGGGCTATGGGAGGTGCCATTGAGAGGACTACTCGGTGCCGATTGATGTTCTCGGAAAAGTGAATTGGTGATGTTCCTGCTCGGTGGCCGTGAATGAGACTTGTCACAATTGCCATTCGTCAGGTAATGAAACACGTTGTCACTGTTCCCCTCGCCGCTACTATCCCACTTCCTGTTCACAAACGCAATCATATTGTGACAACATTGGATCGTGGAAGTAAATTGGAGGTTGCAAAACAAAAGTGGATAGAGCGTTGTAGAGAGCAGGTTGTTAGCAATGTCCTGCTCGGGCTCAACGGGTAAATCATGTTACTCGGCCCAGTTCTAGCTCTGTGCCCTATGCATGGTCATGCATTTGACAGACAGCAATGGCCCTCAATACTAAGACAGCACGAGTCCAGCTGCGGAAGTGAACAACCCCTACGTAATACCTTGGTGGGCATTACAACGTGGGAAAGGCCAATGAGGGTTAGACGTAACGGCAAACGTGGTGCCACCGCATCATGGCAAGAGCTCTCGTCAGAGGGCACCGGACATGCAAGCATCACGGCAAGAGCTCTCGTGAGAGGGCACCGGACATGCAAGCATCACGGCAAGAGCTCTCGTGAGAGGGCACCGGACATGCAAGCATCACGGCAGAGCTCTCGTCAGAGGCACCGGACATGCAGCATCACGGCAAGAGCTCGTGAGAGGCACCGGACATGCAAGCATCACGGCAAGAGCTCTCGTGAGAGGGGCACGGACATGCAAGCATCACGAGCCAAGGCTCTCGTGAGAGGGCACGGACATGCAAGCATCACGGCAAGAGCTCTCGTGAGAGGCACGGACATGCAAGCATCACGGCAAGAGCTCTCGTCAGAGGGCGGATGCAAGCATCACGGCAAGAGCTCCTCGTGAGAGGCTGCCCTATGCACGCATCGCAGCAAGAGCTCGTGAGAGGGCACGGTTATCTAGCACCCACGGCAAGAAACTCGTAAGCACGAACCTCTAACAAGATTGCTATACAATTCCACGCCTCTGGCGATCTCGAAGATAGCGCTACATTACCGGCTACTCTCGCTTACGCCAAGCATAATGTGCACTCTCCAGCGACATACATGAGATCGTACACAGACCATTGCCAGAAGGCGCAGCAGATGTGCATGGTGCGGCCGAGGCGTCGGGGGTGTGGCCCATGGTCAGGATGCATCTGCATGATAGTCAGTGCCATATTAGCGAGAGAACAAGAAAGACGATACAGTATCAGTCGATATGCAGGGACACGGTGAGGAGCATGCAGGTATCAATCGTGTGCGGGGACTCGTTGAGGGGCATGCAGTGTCAATCCGTGTGCGGGGGACTGGGTGAGGGCATGGAGGTGTCAGTCGATGTGCAGAGGACTCAGTATAGAAATACAAAGTATCAATATCGATATGCGAGGACTCGGTGAGGAGCATACGAGTATCAATCGATATGCGAGGACTCGGTGAGGAGCATACAGGTATCAATCGATATGCAGGGACTCGGTGAGGGAGCATACAGGTATCAATCGATATGCAGGGACTCAGTGAGGGAGCATACAGGTATCAATCGATATGCAGGGACTCGGGTGGAGGAGGTGAATGTTCACTGAGCATGCGAGGCTAGGGAAGAGGAGCGCGAGTCTCGGCGCAGAGATGAGTCGGATCGGAGTTTTGAGCAGCTTGAGCCAAGTATTGAGCGGCCGGGCCCGTTCGATTTGGAACTTCAGGCTTCCAATGATGATCGCCACCTTGGATCAGACAGCGCAGCCGAAAATTTCGCATTTGAGAAGGTCGTGGTCTGAGCGCGCATGCACTCGGAACGTTCCTTTGGCGCTGTGATATTCTCCGTAGCGCATTTCTTGGCGCCGGATGAGCCTTGGCTCAGAGCCTTCGATCGCCGACTGTGCACTTTAGCGCTTCTCAGCTTTTGGTTGTGTTTGGATTCCTTGATTGTGCGATGGGCGCTTCTTGTGTGCCTCTTTTGCTCAGGATGCTTCCGTTTGAACCTTGCATCTTGAGCTGCTGGGACATTCTATTTGAAAAACAGCAGTGACCACTGAGCGGCCTCGGATCATCACCCTCAGAGCTAAGCAGCCTCGGATCACAACGCTGGAGCCGGGCTCATAAGTCACGACAAAAATCCCAATTCGTTGTTGTGCACGTCAGCACGGCATGGTGGGGAGTCACCTGAATATGGGGTAGGGCGGTCAACTCGATGTCACTCTTAAGTGGCAACAGATGCATGTATTGTGCCCATGAGGGAGTTGCTGCAATAGTTGAGGTTGCGTGCGCTGCAGAGCTGGCAGCTAAAGGGGAGGATAAGTCGGATGCCATCGATGTGTTACCACCCAGCTGAGTCTGGGACCGCACAGGTGGTTGCACTTCAGGTTCCAAAGTGGGCAGCAGGAGATGCCTCGAGGAGGCTGGCGCGCCGCCCGAGGGAGGAGCCGGGCGATTAGCTGTGCACGGTTCCCAGCTCGGGAGGGTGACAATCTGTTCATGGTGGTTCGTGTTGGAAACATCCATAACGCGGCCCCGAAGCATCCCGAGGTTATCTCGAACAACCCGGATGTACCAGTCGCCTGCAATTGACGCATACAAATGAATAACCCTCAAAACGGTAGCACGGGGAGTTTTTTGGTGGGAACCGCTGAAAACCCCAAAGACGAAGTCCTGCTGGCTGATCCACACAAGAATGGCGTTTTTCAGGTCGACAGTCGCAAACCGATGTTTTCCGAATATGCATAAAGCAAGCATGGAGGGTGATCAAATGGATGATGTCAGAGCAAGTACAGACTATCTGACAGCAGCGTCACCGAAACTTAGTACCCATTGTATAAGGCGCGTTCAGCTGTAGAGAAAGGAGAAATGAAGTTATGGGCATCATGTGACAACAGCGCGTGACACATCAAAGATGCTGGTATTTCAAAGCACCTCGGCGGAGAGACACTTCTTCCAGTGCGCGGCTTTTTGGGCCACTCAAATGACGATCCGCTTTGTACCAGCATATCTCTGGAAGCATATCGTCGTCCCGGGTGCAAACGTTCCAGCGCACTCTGGCACCCGCCCCATGAAGCTTTGTCTACACTGCTAACAAGCCGCGCCGTGGCACCCAAAAAGTCCATTCTCGAGCCAAATTGTATTGCAAAGTGAGCACAAAACATCACACTCTCTGAAGATAGCTGTGGTACTTGTGTACCACATGTGTACGCCGTTGTGTGTGGCTTATCCTTGGACCGACTGCTTCGGCATACCGTAGCCGCAGAAGACCGGCTGCACTATATACCCACACTGGGGATCAAAGGATTCAGCCACAACGTTCGGGACACTCATCCGGAATTTCCGGAGCTCGAAGGTGAAGAATGGGACCCAATTGTGTGTGTGGCTTATCCTTGGACTGACTCCTTTGGCACACCTTTGGCTCTCAACACCAGCACCTTCCCCACTTGTCCAGTCCGTGCCAGTCCCCTCAAGAAGCCAAGCAACACGCCTGCCTCCCACCATCAAATTGGCCACCCCTTCCCCAGCAAAGGACATCGCCTGCTCTGGTGAGGCCCCGTTCCGCCCCTGTGTCCAGGCCACGTGCTCTAGGCCCAGCGATAAGAGGCCATCTCCCTCTGCCAAGAGATCCTGGATACTCAAGTGATGGGATGAGGCCTTCTGCGCCCCTGGACGCCTCCGCGAAAAATCCGCTCCTTGACTCTCAGCCGTCCAAAGATCCACCACATATCGCCGCACTTTTTCCATACTCTCCAAGAGCCGTGATGCCATCCTTTCTGCCCTGCCTACCCCATAGGAAGCCTGCCCTGCGGACCTGGCGGACCTGGCGTGGCAGTTTTCACGCTGGCGGACCTGGCGTGAAAACAGGCGCCATTAATTGCGCCGCGGACCTGGCGTGTAACATATATATATATATATATATGTATCCTGTATTGAGACATATCATAGCTCCGTCAACTCGTGGGATGATAGTCATAAAACAGTCCCAATACAAGTTTCTGCCAAGACGGGCGCACCTTTTCCAAAGGATCCCGATAACGTGTTGAGGTAAAGCCAATTTACTAAAATCCGCCTGGGAAGCGCACAACTGCAAATACTCATCCCCCGAATGGCTCCAAAAATGACCTCCCTGACTAGCTCCCACATACACGGCGTTATCCTGTAACCCTATAACTCGAGTACAGCACGGTCAAGTAGCAATCCCCGACTCTACGTATTGTGCTAGACATACCAACACAAAGGCCTGCAATATATGCTCAAGAACATTATGCTAATTCATTAGCCATCGTTCAAACTTTTAGTTTTGCCTTTGAAGGTGGGAGCGACACGCTTGCCGACTCGAAGTGGTGTTGAACGTCGCCTACCTCAATGTAAACAAGTATTGGCAAAACGCCTGGCTCTGGCCCACAGTCTGCTTTACAACCAAATCTGCTCGCAGGGAACCCCATCCATTTAGCTCTTGCCATGCAAACGACTTGATCACAATACAATATAAATTTCAACCAGCCACCTTTACTGGCGCAGCAAATCACACTGCATCGGTGGTCTTATGCGCACAAAAAGATCGCCACCTCTTGAGACCATTTTGCCAAAATTCGGACGCTGCCAGAGAGCAGAGGACCTTGCTTGTGTGCACGGTAGGACCTTGTAGTGTTGCTTTGCTTGATTAGCATCATGAATGCCAAGCAAGAGCGCCGCCAGCATCTTCATTTAGTGACCTCAGAACTATAACCTACCTTCCGAAGCTTGGCACTTCCGTCGGTGATTGACAGACGCCATCGCCACAAAAGGGTTCAGTCCAGATGTAGAAGACCTGCCACCAAGTGATCACACGTATGTGCAAGTTATTCATAGTAGCTCGGGCACACGCTCTCTTCCCGATTGATAATGCTACTACGGTATGTCACGGGAACAAAATCATCTTGGATGTCAAGAATATACCCTAGCAGTCTGCGGTGTATATTCATAGACTTGCAGACTGAAGATTCACTCCTAAAACAGCGTAGATAGCTGGGAAATATCAAGCACTTAATTGACGTTCTAAATTCTCCGCCGTGACTCGCAAGCAAAGTTCCGAAGTTGCAACTGTTAGAGACCATATGCACTTTCAGATAGATGATCCAAGCCCGAGTTGCATTCTGCGAGCAGAGTTGCTTCCTCGGACATATGTCCTCGGAGGACAGAAACGTTTGTCAAACAGAGGGGGCAAAGTCTCAACGGCGCACAGAAGTGGGTCATGATGCCTCAGGCATCACGTATTAACCAGCATGACCGCAAGGAACGGAGGAAACGTGCTAGATAGTATGTCTTGCAACAGCCCGGCACGATACTGCAAGCAGACAAGGCAAAAAGTAGATAGACTTCGGTGCATATCTAGATGGTCACATAACTCTTATTTTAACTCTGCTTTTTGCAAAATAATCGATATCTGGTCTAATAACAGGGCCTCAGGCATAACCCAAGGACTCATCACCTGAGTCTTTAGCCAGGTCAGGAAATCCAAGGTGGGACCCCCGTGCTGTGGAGGAGCAGTTGAGCTCGTGATCGATGAGATCATCTGTACAAGAGCGGTTTTTACTCACTTCCAGTCTTAGTACTGCTTTCTTAGCAAGGAAAAGTTTCAGTTCAACACTGGTTCTATGTTGCTCTGCACTTACGCAGAGCGAAATCAAAAAAGGTATATGCTGCGTTACAAGCTATCAACTGAAGCCGTTTAGAAATAGAAGGAAGTTGCGTCAATAAAGCTAAGTTACTAAGCAGTTAGATAAGCGGTCTCTTAAACATAAGCCACATGTGTTTGCAGCTTTGTGACAATATGTTTTGGAGTGCTCGCAAGATAAAACAGCTACAACAAAATTTTATGAGCTGTATCTTCTGCAACTCGAACAGTCTTTGAAGTGAAATAGTCTGCGAGGTGATGCATGTTTTGTCGAAGAGAAATGCTGACAATGTAAAAACGCCCCCAAATATGGTAATGTAAACTGAAATCTGGTATTGTCAGGCAACTCTTGAAAGTTGCACGCGAGTCAAAAGGCGGCTGCAAGCAAGGCGAACCTCATAAGCACCGAGTTGCCGAAACTGAAGGCCGATAACGAAAAGATAGAACATAAAAAGGCACAGCTGCAACGCCAGAGCGATGTAGAGAGTCCTGCGCGCATTTCCGTAGCAGAAGAATTAGCAAGATGCTCGAAACATCTCATCGTCCGAGACATCCTGAAACCTGAGCGTCTGGCAACAGCCAAGAATGTTGACAGCAAGACTGCGGGGATGAGTATCTGACCGTCTGCTCAGTATGATGAATGAACGTGTGAAACTCTGGTACAATCAAAGTTTGACTTTGCACGTAAGTTGGCCTGCCTGAAATTATTAGATATACTATGCGTTCAGAATAGCAGATATGTCGCTAAGTTGACACAAGAATGCGGTGGCAATAACGCCTTGTGGATGCCCACGCGCCCTAGGCGACCAGGAGTGGAGACTGTGCGACATAAAGATGCGACCTTACCTGCTCTTGATATCCGTTTGTAAGATATCCAAGATGTGTCCCACTTGGGACAAGTGAGATTGCTCTTTCTGACGATCTCGATTTTGTTGGGCTCGCACATGCTTTCTCAAATCCTCTGGGGAATCAAACGCAGCCAAGGGGAGATGGTGCGCACGTGTGAGCGCCCGTTCTGGCAATGCGCTCACTGTGCATCTCTCCAAGAACCAACTTATCGGCGACATTGATCTAGAGATAAGGAATTCAGTTTCCATATCTTTGCTAATTTCAACTCTTTTAAAGCCAGGAACATAGAGCTCACTTTCTTGGACTTAGGGTCCTCAGGGAAGGGGTTTCGAAACGGGTGCAACAACGGTCAATTCCGCTTATCGATATTCCAAAACAGCACAAACTACGGGTTCGATAACACTTGGGCCGCAACAACAAGCTTGTGGCACCTAAGAACAACGCCTCGTCAGCCCGATACGCCCGAAAATGCAAAACTACACATTTTCGTAGGAATGGCTTTCTCGGGTATGCTAACCTGAGTTATCCTCTGAACCAGTTGAGTCTGCAGAGGGAATTTGTCGCCCACGACTTGCAACTTCGGGAATCTTTGCATCACGACCTGGGAAAGTGCGTTCACTACCGGCTTGATTAATCTGAACTTGCCGAAGTGTGTTGGATGCGGTTGTCGCAGCTTGCCGCCTTGCTCGACCCATAACTATGCACTAGAGAGAGGTGTGAAAGCTCAAACTGTGCATTGAAGTTGTTTCTTCCAAGAGGAAATACGTCTTAGGGTCGGTTTCTCGTGAAATAACGTTACGACAGGGCTTAGCCAAATCTGTCGTAAGCGACGCTTCGGAAGGTGGTACAGCAAGAGCAGGCTGGAGCCCGCTCAGGTCAGACAAACAGTCAAGTAGCACATCTTCAATAGAATGAATTCATAGTGTGGTACTTAGCTGCTCCTCCTAGTACAAGAAGTAGCACACATTTTCAGACAATTATATGTGTCTCACACTTTTTCCATCTGAAGCGTCTTAGAGTCTTATGAGAAGTTCTACCTCGTGGAGACTCATCAGTCGAACGAAACCGAGATCATTATTAGGTTAAATATATAATTATTATTAGAGAGACTTCGTAGATTATTAGTAGGGTGCCAGAAGGTTTCAAACCATTTTTCTGGAATTAAATTTCATAACAAAATTCATATTTAATCGAACATAAAGTAACTAACTTTCAAAAAATCTTAGAGGCGAATTTTGCAACATGACCCCCTATTTTTATTGGTTAGGATCCAAGAATGGTGAGTCAACGTGATATAAAAAAAACCTCAGGAAAAGTTATCACGTCATTTTCGAGAAATATTTTTTATAAAATCAAGTGGACGAAACGTAAATGCATTTACGAAACAGTGTCATCACAAAAGTTATGCGGTCAGATGGGAAGATACTACCATCGGACGATTATACTGATTTTTCTGATCGTGTATCCGCTCGGGGCATTCATAAATGCATTTATGAATTCATAAATGCATTTATGATTTTGACCCAAAGAAATCATAAATGCATTTACGAACCATAAATGCATTTATGAAACAGGCATATTGTGTCCACGTCTGCGACAGACTGTCTGTCGACGTGTCCCATCACGTGAGACATCATAAAAAGCGTTTTGGCAATCATAACGCAGTTTTGTCCAAAATCATAATGACGGGGGCGTCTTTATGATTTTGCCAAAACGTGTGTTTATGAATTCGTAAGCCAGCGTCAGCCAGATGGAAATGTGAAATCGATTAGGGATTTTTCCGAGCGACCCGAGATGTCGAATTTCTTTTGAAGTTCAAATCCACGCGACACGCGAACACGGAACAGTGTCTTGCAGTTTCATGCAGTGTCGTTGTCAATGTCGCTGTCGTTCGGCATTTGCTGACAGCGTGATGAGCTGATGACACCCCCGCCCCCCCCGCCCGAAAACGTGTTTATGAAATCATAAATGCATTGACGATTTCGTCTGCCACGCGATAGAATATTCCAGAGAATAAATCATAAATGCATTTACGAATTCGTAAATGCATTTATGATCATAAATGCATATACTCAGCATGTGGCAGCTCCGCGCTCATGCATTCCGATGAGATACATATAATTATACTCAGCATGTGGCAGCTCCGCGCACATGCATTCCGATGGAATACGGGCGCCCCTTTTTACAGTGTAGAAGTACGTGACAATTCCGGCGTACAACACAGGCGGGCGGGCGGGTTTTAATAGTGGGAATCGTTAACGTTATATCCGGATATAGGTACATATATAGGGTACGTGAACGTACAGGTGGGGAACAAATAGGGGTACGTAAACGTACAGGTGGGGAAAAAAATAATCCCCAATCTTCGTGAACGAACGTATAAACTAAAACTTTGAAAACAACCCAACCCCCCCAACCCCCCACCTCCCCCCTCCCCCCACCCTCCCCCCTCCCCCCCCTCCCCACCCTCCCCCCTCCCCTCCCCCTCCCCCCTCCCCCCACCCTCCCCCACCCTCCCCACCCTCCCCTCCCCCTTCACCCCCATCCACCCCCTATATTTATATTCAATACACTCGAGCTTCAATTGATATAATATGCATACAGCATACAATGCGGTGTCGTGTACAACCTACGATATGGGCGTCAATATTTGCACTGTTAACGGACTGAATTTCATCCATCCCCCCCTCCCTTCCGCCCCCTTTCTGTGTTCCAAAAAACACATACTTAACGTGACCCCGTTTATTCGTCTCGTTGTTGGTCTATCCATCTCTATCTTGGAAATTTACTGAGGGGCTCCGCCCCCAGACCCCCCCCTCCTGAATTATATTATTAACGCAGTCATTCATGGGTGTCCTTACTCATTTATACCGCACGCTGGGTACGTTTCAATTTTTATTTACAATACACTCGGGCTTCAATTCATATAATATGGATACAGCATACAGTGACGCACTTCTCTATTCATGATTTGTATTGAATAGCAGCCGGCAGAAATGCTATAAAACGAATGATTAGGCTACTACTTTTATGTCCCGATCCGCCAACGATCGACCTTTGGTCTTAAAATAGAAATATAGTGATTACTGTTTTTAACGATGCCACAATGCATCCATATAAATATGGACATCTAAATTGGGGCAGAAGCAAAGGATTTCTATGCCACGTGTATGGATAGCATTCACTGTTTCTGAATTCACTTATATAAATCTCGATTCATTTTGTTGCGCAATCTCTATTTATAAGATCGCTTCCGGCGCAAGGGTTATTGTCAGCACACTGTTCAATGGTCACAACGGCCTTGTTCACTGTTCACGAAACTTGAACGACTTGAGCGTAACGTTGCGTGCTTTTTGATATAAATCAAATAATCAATTTATTCCTGTTTATATTTTTTACATTTTATAGATTACACTGGGGCTAATATGCATACAGCATACACTGTGTCGTGTACAGCCTACGATATGGGCCTCAATATTTGCACTGTTAACGCGCTGAATTTTTCCCCATTTTTTCAAAAGAGGGGGAATCTTCGATTTCATCTCCGACTTTTTTCCCAATAATATGGATACAGCATACAGTGACACACTTCTCTATTTACGGTTTGTATTGAGTAGCAGCCGGCAGAAATGCTATAAAACGAATGATTAGGCTACTACTTTTATGTCCCGTTCCGCCAACGATCGACCTTTGGTCTTAAAATAGAAATATAGTGATTACTGTTTTTAACGATGCCACAATGCATCCATATAAATATGGAAATCCAAGTTGGAGCAGAAGCAAAGGATTTCTATGCCACGTGTATGGATAGCATTCATTGTTTCTGAATTCACGTTATATAAATCTCGGCCCATTTTGTTCCTCATATCTATTTACAACATCGCTTCCGGCGTAAGGGTTACAGACCGCACACTGTTCACTGGTCACAACGGCATTGTTCACTGTTCACGACACTTGAACGACTTGAGCGTAACGTTGCGTGCTTTTTTATATAAATCAAATAATCAATTTATTCCTGTTTATATTTTTCATTATCCACTGATGACCTGAATTATATTATTGACGAAGTGGGAAGTGATTAGTAAAGTATGTGCTGTGTCACGTAGTCACATGGCTGACACAATGGCTTCAATTCATATAATATGGATACAGCATACGTAGTACAGCCTACGATTTGGGCGTCAATTTTTGCACTGTTAAGAACGAACTAAAACGCACTGTTAAGAGGGCTGAATTTTCTGAATCCGTTCAAGCAATTCTGGAATTGCCATGAATGAGGACCTAATTTATATATGCATTTGATACACAATGGCTTCAATTCATATAATATGGATACAGCATACGTAGTACAGCCTACGATTTGGGCGTCAATTTTTGCACTGTTAAGAACGAACTAAAACGCACTGTTAAGAGGGCTGAATTTTCTGAATCCGTTCAAGCAATTCTGGAATTGCCATGAATGAGGACCTAATTTATATATGCATTTGATACACAATGGCTTCAATTCATATAATATGGATACAGCATACGTAGTACAGCCTACGATTTGGGCGTCAATTTTTGCACTGTTAAGAACGAACTAAAAACGCACTGTTAAGAGGGCTGAATTTTTTCCCGATTTTTCAAAAGAGGGGGAATCTTCGATTTCATCTCCGATTTTTTCCCCAATATCCCCTCCCGACTTGCAAACGCATGTTACGGATGTGATTCAAGGGGAGCATATTACAAGTGTCACGAAGTAGGTCTAGGCGACATGCCATGCCATGCCATGCCATGCCATGCCATGCCATGACATGACATGACATGACATGACATTTGATGGCTCCCGAATGGATTAGAATTATACCCTACCCACACCAAATTATCCTCCCTCTCGCAAGGAGCGCGATCCGACGGGGGCACCGCGATGGGGGCGCGATGAGGGGTGATGGGGGCGTGTTGAGGCGCGATGGGACGGCGATGGGACGGCGAGGGGGATGTTGTTGTCCGAATTACGATTATTTGATTCATCGACGATCAAGAAATTTCTTTATTAGATAATCACTTAATATTTCTATTCGATCTCGCTTCTCCCGCTGCGCGTCGCGGGGGCTTCGAGTCCCGCTCGCGCTCGTGCTCTTTAATTGAATTACTTTGCGTAGGTAAACGTACATGGAGAGTTCCGCCCCCCAAACCGCTGACCCCCCGGCAATTGATTACCATATGCTGGTTCTCGTGTGTGTATAAAATCTGTATAAAATTATAGGGGGTACGTGAACGTACAGGTGGGGAAAAATCAATCTCTATGCAGAATACAAATGTTAGGTGTGATGCAATGCGGATTAGGTTCTATTTTTGAAATTAAGAATGTCGACAAAATTAAAAGTTTAGGAAGGCGAGTGTCATGCATTATTGGTAATTAGGAATGAGCAGACCCAAACGCATTCATCGTAGACTAACCCGTATTAAGATCTTCAAATGTGTAGCCAAAGTTTTATGATACTAGGAATATCGAATGATGAAGGTAGTGTACAATAAAAGGAATCATACTTTATATTTGTGGAATGTAGTAGTTCACGGGGAAGACAATCCCCCCCCACTGTATGGGGGCCTGCCTTCTCCTAGCTTCACCCCTCGCTGTGTGTGTCACCTGTGACAGTGTCATCGGCAGTGACCGTGACCTAGCTGCCTTCCTAGATAGCCTCCCAGTAAGACTATCTTTCCAGTTTATGCTATCACCGTCTTGAGCACTGCTTCACTGTGCTTTTTTGTGCCTGTTTGCATATATATATTTATCCGTCACTTATATATATATGCTTCGATCATCCTTTTCATCAGGTTATCGACCCACTTACGCTTAGTGGTGCTCACCTTCGCTGCAACTCGCTTCGGGTTTTCCCGATTCTACCTCCGTCTTTCCGTCTTGATTCCGTCCGTGGGCTACTCCGTCAAACTCCGTAAATCCGTCTTCGCCCACCTCCGTTCGTAACCGCCTACCGTCTGTGATTGGTGGTCTACGAAATTTGGCAGTCTTTATCCGTCACACATCCTTTTTTTACCGTCCAACTGGCTGCCTACTTCCTCCCCAACATGTCTCAGCAGCGCCAATCAAGTCTTGCAGAGGCTCTCCGTTCCGCGAGGCGTGCTAGCGCCACGCCTTCGCCGTCTCCTGGGCCCGGCACTTCCACACCAAGCCCAACGCGACCGAGGAGGATTGTATCCACCGCCTCCTTAAGGTCACGTCCATCATCGTTGCGGCTCGTATCGCTGACCCCAATCATGTTCTTCAACGACCCGTCAGTCCTCTCCTCCACTCCTGTGGAGGAGGGGCGGGAGGAGGAGTACTTGGAGCAGTTGTCTTACGCCTTCACGTACTCCACCGACATCATCACCGTTTTGCGCCCTGGAGGGTTCAACCCTAAAAATGGCTTCACCTTCGACAACGATGTTGCCGACGCTGACTTCGCCGCCCTCCTTGCTGCACTCCGTCATGTGCTTTTTCCGGTGTCCTTCCCGGAATTCTCCAAGCTCCTCGACCTCGAGCACGACTATGACTTCTACCACGTCGTCCTCAACGAGATCATCTTCACCATCCTCCCCATCGTGCTTCGGGGTACTGCCTTGGCACTGTACTCCGAAGCGGCTCGTTCCCACCCTGGGGACGGGCGCTACATCCTTCAGCGCCTTCGGTACGAGGTCGAGGGCGTCCCCGACTCCGACACCGACCGTTTTTGGGTCAAAATGCGTTCAACCGTCATTGATGAGAACGACGACCCCGCCCCTCAACTCACCGCCATCCGCACCTTGGGCGACAAGCACGCCCGTATTAACCCCGACTACAGCGAGGCCAAGCGTGTCAAGGACCTCTGGCACATCTTGGCCACCTCCGCCAAACACTCCCCCTTCGTCACCCCGTTGTACATCAACGTCATCCGCGAACTCCGTGGTGGTACGCCTTTCTCATTTTCCACATTGTGCCTCCGATTGCGCACCGTGTGGAGGGAGGAGCACGCATTCGCCACCCTCGCCACCGGCACGGACCCTGTTGCGCCGCCCGGTGGTGGTGGTGGTGGTGGTGGGTACCGGGCGAAGAAGCCCGCCTTCAACGCCGTGACCTTCGATCGCACCCCCGCCTATTCCGTCAAACCCGTTGGTGAGTGGCGGGCGGAGCCGCCCACCGCTCTCGTGAAGCGCTGGAAGGGGGTAGGCTATTTAATTTAGAATATTTTTTCATAAGTTTAGAATACCCCATTTTATCGTTAATTTAGAATTAGTTTTCTTTATGTCATCCGGCTATGACCGGTGCATGCATCCATGACGTTGTACCTGTACCTGTTGAGCTATCCCCATGCCATGCGAAATATTACACTGAAGAGTTGTCTTGCCGTGATGTCCATATGTCCGAATGGAACCAAAAACCGTTCGATTTTAATCGAACGGTTTTTGGTTCCATTCGGAAAGATTCACGGCCGTGAATCTAAAAGTCACGGCCGTGAATAACAGGGATATATGACTTTTATTATTTGCCATCTTTGCCACAATAGACACTCACGGCGTGTTCTGCTTGAAAAAAAGTAAGTAACTTGAAGCCTTGATGAGCTTCAAGTTACTCAAAGATATGTATCTTGGCAGTATGTGTGCCAAGTTTCGTGCTCTAGGACGCACGGGAAGCCCTCGGCTGTTTGGCATCTTTGGGTTTGGGTGTCACGTCCGAACCCAAACCCAAAACAACTGCCTTAGAAATAAATTGCGCGTTTCGCGCACAAGTAACTTGAAGCCTTGAGCTTCAAGTTACTCAAAGATATGTACCATGGCAGTATGTGTGCCAAGTTTCGTGCTCTAGGACGCACGGGAAGCCCTCGGCTGTTTGGCATCTTTGGGTTTGGGTGTCACGTTCGAACCCAAACCCTAAACATCTGCCTTAGAAATAGATTGCGCGTTTCGCGCACAAGTAACTTGAAGCCTTGAGCTTCTGGTAACTTAAATATGTGTACCATGGTAGTATTCGCGCCAAGTTTCGTGCGTTAGGACGCACGGGAAGCCCTCGGCTGTTTGGCATCTTTGGGTTTGGGTGTCACGTTCGAACCCAAACCCAAAGCATCTGCCTTAGAAATAGATTGCGCGTTTCGCGCACAAGTAACTTGAAGCCTTGAGCTTCTGGTAACTTAAACATATGTACCATGGTAGTATTCGTGCCAAGTTTCGTGCGTTAGGACGCACGGGAAGCCCTCGGCTGTTTGGCATCTTTGGGTTTGGGTGTCACGTTCGAACCCAAACCCAAAACATCTGCCTTAGAAATAAATTGCGCGTTTCGCACACAAGTAACTTGAAGCCTTGAGCTTCTGGTAACTTAAATATATGTACCATGGTAGTATTCGTGCCAAGTTTCGTGCGTTAGGACGCACGGGAAGCCGTCGGCTGTTTGGCATCTTTGGGTTTGGGTGTCACGTTCGAACCCAAACCCAAAGGCAAAGGCATAGGACAGTTTCGTAGATTCTGTCCCGATGCCTTTGCAACCTCGCTTGCTAACTCATATTACAATGAATATTCAACATTCAAGCGTTGGATACCCCACGCCAACAGGAAGCGCTCGGCTGATTTGTTATTTGGGTATGCGCACCCAAATGACAAAAAACGCATCTTTGAAACTCGTTAGTTTCAAAGATGCGTGGCCGATGCCTTCGTGCTTATGTGTGTTAATCCATATGAAATATTCCATGGAATAAATGTGAATATCCCGCACAAACGGGAAGCGCTCGGCCGTTTTGTAAAATTAGGGTGCACCCAAAAAACAAAACGCATCTTTGAAACTCGGAAGTTTCAAAGATGCTTGCCGGTCGCGTGCAGCGGTAAAAGGCAAGTCAAAGGTTTTAGAATCTAGAAGAAGTACAGGGGCCTTTTTTTCAAGCAGGACACGCCGTGAGTGTCTATTACAACGGCGCCCACCATTATCACAAGCGAGACAAACCTTCTTAAAGCTTTTTGGAGGCTTCCTCATGATGGCACCAGCGGGAACGAGAGCGGTTGACCTGTGTGCACATTATTTGAACACGAGTCGTGAAAAGGACCACCGGTCATAGCCGGATGACATCAAGAAAACTTATTCTAAATTAACGATGAAACGGGTTATTCTAAGATTAAGAAAACTTATTCTATATTAATTATTTTTCCCTGGAAGGGGGTCGGCTTCCCATGCATCCTCTGCTTCCGTCTCTGGGGGCTGACAGACGGCCACCCCGAGACGAAGGGCAATTGCCCTTTCACGTGCAGGGAGGCCTTCAATCCCGGCCGCACCCCTGACTCGGCGCTTCCAGCGGGCACTCGTCCGTCTCCGCAGGCATTTGCCGCCGCCCTTGCTGCCATTCACCAGGCGGACGGTGCCGCCGCCCACGCTCTGGTGGTGTCGGAGGAGCAGCCTGATCCGCCGTTGGATGCGTCTGCCGCCATGACGTTCGTCGCTCCTCTGCCCGACCCACCTCCGCACCTCGATCACCCGCCTTTGGCGGAACCCCATGGGGGTACCGCGCCGGCCGAGGACCCGCATCCGGCCGGCATGGCGCAGCACCCGTCGGACGAGGACTTCTCCTTTGAGATGGAGCCCATCGCCATGCTGGGCTTCGCCGACCCCGAAGATGAAGAGTGGCCGGCTTTCCGTTCGAAGCCGTGGATCCCGCCAATCGTCGGGAGCTCCTCAACCGATCAACCGACAGCAGACCGTGCCTGAACTTGCACCGTGTTCACTTTAGAGTTAGCCGCCGCTTGCTTGCTAGCTGCTAGCTGTGCTCTAGTGGTCCGTTGGACTCTTACATTAAGTGACATTGGGTTTAGGACTTAGGGTTTGCTGACTCTGACATTGCCACTCACACCTTCGGGGTGGGGTGGTGTCACGGGGAAGACAATCCCCCCCCACTGTATGGGGGCCTGCCTTCTCCTAGCTTCACCCCTCGCTGTGTGTGTCACCTGTGACAGTGTCATCGGCAGTGACCGTGACCTAGCTGCCTTCCTAGATAGCCTCCCAGTAAGACTATCTTTCCAGTTTATGCTATCACCGTCTTGAGCACTGCTTCACTGTGCTTTTCTGTGCCTGTTTGCATATATATATTTATCCGTCACTTATATATATATGCTTCGATTATCCTTTTCATCAGTAGTATTAGGTTGTTAAAAATAATCAAAATGATTGGGCTATATTTCAATATAGTATATTGATAATACAGTGAGTTGAATGGAATATTAGTAATGAGAAATGAAATGCACTCCAGTACATCAATTATAGATTGAATGAAGGTATTAAAAATTTTCAAATGTTTGCCTAATTATCAAAAATGCTATGAACATTGCAAGCAATCAAGGTAGGGTACGTTTCTAGTGTAGTGTTATTATTAGTGTAATCAAAATACTAAGCAAAGGAATTCTGAAAAATAGTTTAGTCAAGAATATCACTGAGTATGACAAGTATATGATTGAGTCAAGCAGTTTGGACATTTGAGGTAAGTAATGACTAAAATTTATATACAATGTCGTAGCATTCTTTAAGGCTAGGAAGTGGTAACTAAGGTTAACTATGTCTAGGATATATACTGGTGAGCTAATGTAAGCATGCGTTTTGGTCAGGCAGCTCATCCTAGATGTTGTATCTATTTCTAGGTTGAGAAGAAGTAATGTGCAGTGTTGAATCATGATTCCATCAATGAAATGGATTACATTTGAAATTTGTGTTTAGCCACCTCTTGTGTTCTGCCACAATACCTTGATACGGACCTGCCTTAATGAGATCTTTGATTGCTTCGGGAATCGACTCTGGTGAAATGCGATACTTGCGAAAGTGGGTTCTAAGTGTGGTGATAGCTAGTTTGCGAACTCTGATTTCCTCCACTGCCAAGGCCTTGATGTAATTTGAAGGGACAATCGCGTGACAACCAGTGGCTGGTGTACGAGGGGGCCTTCCATCTTCATGCTTTTGTCCGTCCCAAGGCTTGAAATCCAGATATAGGTTTGTTCGCCTTGAACAAGGTGACAATCATCATCATGAAGACATGAACAACATCTGCACGAGGATTTCCGATAATTCTGGCATACCTGTTAGAAAATGAAACCCCCATAATTAATTCAAAATATTCACACTTGGCAGGTACAATAAATTGAGCAACCAATTGAGAATTAATCCATATATGTGAGCGAACAATGTTAAAATTTGTATTTGAGCCCATGAGTGTTAAGACTTGTGTTGAAGCTCACGATCTATCTGGACTCACCTATTGGCTATTGTTGTGGTAAAGGTTAGATGAAGGCTTATGGTCCACTTCTTCAAATAATCATGCTCATCCATAAGAAAGCTTTTGGAGTTTCCTCCACCTTGCCCGTCAAAAACAAGCAAGCAGCGGCAACAATCTGAAAGAAGGAAACCCAGGTAGAGTGAGGTTCCGCATACTTTGAGAAAACCCTTTTCAAGGCCACAATTCACAGTTGAAACGGCCAGGTACTTGTGTGCGGGTAGTATACTATGTCACACCGCAACAGTCCAGTAAAGCACCACAAAGCCAGTCACGCACATTCTCGCAGAACTCAAGCCCTGTAAATAGGTGTTGAATTTTGCAGATATCAACTCAATTTTTTTATACCAGGATATATGTCAAACAAGCATGAGAGGTGACAGAGGTAGCAACAGCTAGTGGCAACAAGCAAGCCGCCGTTGGGATATTGCGAACCTTGTGATCGTGGTGAGCGTGGCTTTGATGACAAAAAAGTATATGCGTGAAGACTGTAGCTGTTGCAATCGTTAGCTGAGGTCTGCGAGCCAAAAAATAGAGAAAGACGTGAGAACGCATTTGAAGGAAGCCAAGTAAGGCGCTGGCAACGACAGCCCCTCAAATAAGTACGAGGTACGTACACTTGAAGTCTAATTCCCGACTCTCTGAGAAATTTGCAGTACGAGAGTGAATACTGCCTCATCATCTCTCGAGAAATGTCATCATTCAAGGAGGGCGACATTCTTTCGATGTTTGCTTGCTCCTTAGTTGCCACGATGCCATCGTTCAACGGCAGCGAATCCAACCAGCACCAAGATTCTCCAAATATATCACTCTAAATCCCTCTCTTTACCAATAAAATTCAAACAGACATTATATCATATGGATATAACTGCCTTTCTATGCTTTAACTTTCAGCCCCAGATGTTCCCTGGCCTTCTATTCTGGAGTCTTCTTAACCTGCGCTGGGAGTTGGGTGCGCTGGAGTTGATGGTTCTGAACCGCTAAAAAGACGCACACATAGACTTATGAGGTGATATTCCGCGCCGTGAGCTGTGGAACGATTGTGAAGGCGCACTGCATTGGCGCCTCTGGAGCTGCGAGTGACCGATGCAAACCGTTTCCCCAGAAACAAAATTTCCCCAGCTTGCGCAAACAAAGCGCTCTGCAATTCATTCCCAGCGTTCCATGCTGCTGTAAGCCAAGCATGTTCTCGGCAAACGAAGGTCCGACGAACTTTTCCTGAGCCCAGTTGCTTCCCGGCATCCCTGACGATATTGCGCAGGCAGGTCATAGCCAAACCCGGATTCTATTTAGCGGAAGAAAGCAGTTTATCGAGAGCCACCCATACGATTGGCCATGGAACCAGACAAGATCCAGGACAACACGACTTCACAACATCCGACGTTCACATACTGGGCTGGAAATTTAAAGTAAAAACTCGTCTTGGGCAATGATTTGAAACAACACATTTTAATTTTCGCAGGATTCGGTGTGGAGTGAACGTTGAAAGATGTTTCTAGCTTACATTCAGAACAGGAGGCGGGTATATGATCTAAAAGGCTTCCATACTACCCCCAACAACGAGAGTCCGCACAACTTTGCGCATATGGAGCACGTTTACAGGCTATGCGAAGCCTACGATTTCATCAACTTGGAGGTTTGAGGGAATTCATCATCGCTAACTTCAGCAATAAATTATGCTGCTCCGCTCTCGAGTTGAAAACCTTCTCGGATACAGTTGTGTGAACACGTTCCTACTTCCTTTCCAGGTCGACAGCAAGATATTTGATGACCTATGTAAACAATTCAGAACCAGATCATCGCTTTTGTAACTTACGATCTTGATAGAATAAGAGGATCCAAGAGCTCACCTTACGCTAGGGGCGCGTACAGTGCTCTACAGACCCAAAAGTTTTCATATCTCTGCGGGGGAGGCGCGGGGATGCTAGGATTGCGCCGAGTTAACCTAAAAAGACGCCGCGAAACAAGGTACCACACTATATTATGGCGTTATCAGCATATTTTGAGTGCGAATCCCATGCTAAAATTTTAATATATCCATGTAGCGAGAGGAAAATGGGCAGGACTGGTGCTCGAAATTTCGGTTTGCACTTCGACAACCTGGAAACGCGAGGTTGAGAGACGTTGCATCCCCCGATACTACGTATCTACTATTTCCCCCTGGTTACGTTTAGAAATATCAGGCCGGCGGATCGACTGCGACTGCCACCAACGGGAAGTTAAACGGATGACAGCTGCTAGATATACAGGGCCGATATATATCTATTTGTCGTTATACCCCAATATAGGGTTTCGATATCAGAACGGTCGGATTCATAAGATCAAAAGAGATAAACATATACCCGACTTTAAGTTCAGGGATTAGGTTTCGGCCTACGAGTGACGGTCACCCAGACTACTCTAGGATGAGGCAGGTGACATATTTTGGGTGTCACTGTGCCAAATCCAGCACACCACCTAGTGTGGGGACCAAACTAGGTAGCCGAAACAGGAAACAAATGCCTACCGAGAGGCAGAAAAGTCAGTGCTAGTGGGTCAGGAGGCACTGTGCTCATACTGGCCAGGCCCCCTCCCCCGAACAGGCAGTGCAGCAGCCGTGCCACTACTTTCTACTGCCGAATTCTGATACACTGAAAACCCGAAACAGAGCCCATCTTGGGGCAACCTGCACCTACAGCATCTCAAACTGAAGGCAGGTTAATCTCAATCACGTTAGCACTAGCCACTTTCACAGCGCCCGGGAGGGCCGGTACCACTGCCACAGCGCCCAGGAGAGCTGGTACCACTGTCTGTCGAATCATTCGTAGAGCAAATTGAGATAATTGAAGGAGCGCCGATGTCGCCGCAGGCAGTTACACCGGGTGCAATCGGCTCGGTCCTGTGCCGAATTGAGGAAGAAAGTTCATCCCCGTCCCCACCGTCCCAGGTGGGTGGCTCGTAGCTTGGCGATGGCGGAGCACCACCCGGCGAGGGCGGCGCAGTAATAATTGGAGCTGCCTCAGGTGGTCGCGGGGGGCCTGGGAGCCACGTCCACCCGTACCCGTACGTAGTACGGTACCAGCCGTGGTACCAGCCCTCCGGCTGCCAGTAGAGATCCGGCGGGATGGCCGTGGGCGTCAGCTCACCAGCACCACCGACCTCGTCGCCGATGCGCCCTGTCGCCGAAGATGTTGGCGCGGGGCAATCATTTGAAGGCGCGGCAGTCGCACAAATAACAAGCATTAGGCAGACTGCGAGAGACATGAGGGCAGAGTACCCAAAGCCCAACGGCGGTCTGCCGCAGCCAAGAGCCTGCCGCGGCGGCGGATCACCCTCGTCGTCATCCTCGGACTCTCCCTCAGTCACCGAACCTGAATCAACGGGTGCCACGGGCCCCATGCAATGCATCGCGAGAGGCGGGTTAGGGTCAGTGAGTTCAAGCCGCACCGCAAACTTGTCCATGAAGGACGTGTCTGGCTCGTGGGCGTGCACCGCGCTGACGGGGTACATGCCCTCGTCGGACACCACCGACTGCGGAGCGGCAGGCGGCGCCGGCGGTGGCGGCATGTCCAGAGCGTCGCCCGGGATCTTGTCGTGGACTTGGAAGGTGTTGACGTGCATGGCACCACCAACCGCGCAGACCCCGAGGCGGGTGTCAGCGGGTTGGCAGCACTCCAGATACTCGTCGATGGCGTGAGTCCCAACGGTGTCGTCCACACAGAAGGAGGCGGCAGAGAGATCCTCGAGCATCACGGGCTTGCCGCCCGCCAAGAAGCATAGCGCGTCGAAACGGTCGGTGTCGTTGTTGTCGATGGCGTGCTGGAAGGCAGCGGCGTAGAAGTCGCCCTCCACCTCCTGAACCGCGAAAGAATGCGCCCCAGCAGCTGTCTTCTCCGCACGCGGACCGCCGTGCGGGCAGTCGCGGTGCCAATGCCTAGCTTGTGCCGACGTACACGTCGAGTGCTGGCAAAGCGGGATCGCCTGTCCAGTCCCACGATGAAACGCGACAAGCTTCGAATTCCCCTGCGAATAATTCCCCTCCGGGAGCGGAGAGGCTGCGAAGCGGTACTTCAACCCTGTGCGTGGGTTGTGAGGCTTCTCCGCGCGGGGAGTGAAGCCTTTCCCGTTGACCTTGTCGGAGAGAACGCGCACCTCCTTGCGTAACGCGAGGAGGATCTCCATCACGTCGGCGTCCGCGGAAGTGTGTCCGCTCGGCGGGTCGCCAAACCTCGCAGGCAACATGTGGCTGCCAACCGCAGCCGACTTCGGCGAAGCCGTGCCAGCCCGCACGTGAGCCGCATGACACTCGCGGGCCCACTGCTGAACGGTCAACAGGGACACCGCCGCCCGCTGGTCGTGCAGCAGGAGCCTCGACACCACAGGCCTGTAGTAGTCGGCGTCCATGGCCTGAATGAACTGCCCTTTGACGTCGTCCTCGTCCAGGGTGTTCTTGCGCTTCGCGGCGGCGAGCGCGGCGTTGAAGTCCATGATCGAGTCGTTGGGGTCCATGCCGTAGCCCAGTTCAACTGCCAGCAAGTCCGACGTCCCCTGAAAGGGTGCGTCGGCATGAAGCAGCTTACGCGCAAACTCGAGCAGAACACGTTTCCCATCCGCGGGAAACGTCTGAGCAGAGCTCTCCAACCAGTCCGAAGCCGGACTGGAAGGATGCACGAGGAGCTCAAGGGTGGAGAAGAGGAGCTGATTGCTCTCCTCTCGCACCGTGATGCCGGCGTCGTCGAGTATAAAGAGGTCGCCCAGCTGCTCGTCCTCGGCCACGAAAGCCTCGCGAAGAGCAGCCACCATGCGGGTAAAGATGACGTGCACGTTCTTCTCGTTGCCATGGAAGCGTTCGTCCTTCAAGCCGAAGCACTTCTTGGCGACAAATTTGGCGGCCTTCTCGTCGTGCCTGGTGCGGATCAGAGTACGGACAGCTGCCACGAATGCCGCAGGTGGTCCAGACGCTGGAGGGACGGTCGCCGTCGGAGTCCCTGGAGTGGCCGCATGTCGGGCAGCAGCTTGGTCGAAAATAGTCGATAGGTTCCTCCTCCGCAGAGGAGCGCTCGAAGAAGATCTGGTGGCAGCCATGATGAAATGAAAGTAGGGGTGGAGCAAGCGGGTGTGATCGGGAAGCGGTCGCGGTGGTGGCGGCCAAGAGGTGGTGGTCGTCGAGAGCGTAAACTTGCGGATAAGGACGAAGAACTCGATGAAGTCGTGTGGACTTAAAGGATTCCCGGGTACCGCAAACGGTGTGATATCGACCAGAAGTACGGCAAAATCCAGCCAACGTAAAATCAACTCGGAAAACGCCCAAGTGCACCGTCCGCGAAGCCGCTCAATCAACCAAGCTGCCTAGGCCATACCACCGAACCGCGTGTGCCTCCCTAGCGACCGCTCACTCCATCCCAAGCGTCAGCGTTTAGCCACTCATAGTAGAAGCAGTGTAAAAGCGATGGTGCGAACCAAAACCTGCTAGATATACAGGGCCGATATATATCTATTTGTCGTTATACCCCAATATAGGGTTTCGATATCAGTCATGGGGAACGCAATTATTTCCCCCAACAGTCGCGGCGGAACCAGCCGCGTGCCCCGCGGATCCAGCGGGGTACCGACAACGGCAGATTGGGGGAAAAACAGAGCGTTCCTTCGTGTGTCACTCTTCGCCGCCTACGTGGCACTGTGGGGACTCAGTACTCTGTACCGCACCAGGATCGCCATCAAAAGCCAGAGTAGCTCAACGGCAGAGCGCTCGTCCGGTATGCGAGAGGTCACGGGCTCGATCCCGGCCTGGCTCACCTTTTTCGGGCTTCTGGTCTAGCGGTGTCACAGTTTCTGTTTCCCCATGAGGTTATGGGCCCACCACGCTTCCACTGCGCATCGCGGTTGTGTGGTTGTGCCACGTAGACACTTCAGAGTGAGGTTGTGTCATGGGGAACGCAATTATTTCCCCCAACAGTCGCGGCGGAACCAGCCGCGTGCCCCGCGGATCCAGCGGGGTACCGACAACGGCAGATTGGGGGAAAAACAGAGCGTTCCTTCGTGTGTCACTCTTCGCCGCCTACGTGGCACTGTGGGGACTCAGTACTCTGTACCGCACCAGAATCGCCATCAATAGCCAGAGTAGCTCAACGGCAGAGCGCTCGTCCGGTATGCGAGAGGTCACGGGCTCGATCCCGGCCTGGCTCACCTTTTTCGGGCTTCTGGTCTAGCGGTACAGTTTCTGTTTCCCCATGAGGTTATGGGCCCACCACGCTTCCACTGCGCATCGCGGTTGTGTGGTTGTGCCACGTAGACACTTCAGAGTGAGGTTGTGTCATGGGGAACGCAATTATTTCCCCCAACAGTCGCGGCGGGACCAGCCGCGTGCCCCGCGGGTCCAGCGGGGTACCGACAACGGCAGATTGGGGGGAAAACAGAGCGTTCCTTCGTGTGTCACTCTTCGCCGCCTACGTGGCACTGTGGGGACTCAGTACTCTGTACCGCACCAGAATCGCCATCAATAGCCAGAGTAGCTCAACGGCAGAGCGCTCGTCCGGTATGCGAGAGGTCACGGGCTCGATCCCGGCCTGGCTCACCTTTTTCGGGCTTCTGGGTCTAGCGGTACAATTTCTGTTTCCCCATGAGGTTATGGGCCCACCACGCTTCCACTGCGCATCGCGGTTGTGTGGTTGTGCCACGTAGACACTTCAGAGTGAGGTTGTGTCATGGGGAACGCAATTATTTCCCCCAACAGTCGCGGCGGAACCAGCCGCGTGCCCCGCGGATCCAGCGGGGTACCGACAACGGCAGATTGGGGGGAAAACAGAGCGTTCCTTCGTGTGTCACTCTTCGCCGCCTACGTGGCACTGTGGGGACTCAGTACTCTGTACCGCACCAGGATCGCCATCAAAAGCCAGAGTAGCTCAACGGCAGAGCGCTCGTCCGGTATGCGAGAGGTCACGGGCTCGATCCCGGCCTGGCTCACCTTTTTCGGGCTTCTGGATCTAGCGGTACAGTTTCTGTTTCCCCTGAACACCGCGCAGTGGAAGCGTGGTGGGCCCATAACCTGATGGAAACAGTGAAATATATATATATGATTGACGGAGTCGGGCGGATATATATATATCACAGAAACCTAGAGCAAGCTGTCAGGCGGGTGCCTCGGGTTTCACAGTGCGAAGATAATTGAATAATATACTGAGAGTGTTTTATTCTCTGAGCTGAGCATGACCGTGCCAGGCAAGACGGCACCGCGGGTCGAGGGGTGACACAGGCAGACGGGACTGCCACCCCCTTACAGTGGGGGGGCTAAAGTCACTGTCTCCATGAATCAGAACGGTCGGATTCATAAGATCAAAAGAGATAAACATATACCTGACTTTAAGTTCAGGGATTAGGTTTCGGCCTACGAGTGACGGTCACCCAGACTACTCTAGGATGAGGCAGGTGACATATTTTGGGTGTCACTGTGCCAAATCCAACAACAGCTAATCAAAAGAATATGACGTCGATGGAATCTGATTGATGAATAATATTGCACGCGATTGTATAATATTAAGTGACCGTTAAGAGTGCGATAAGAAATGACAAATTGAAGAATGCAAATTGATTTCTCCAATTGTCAATATTTAAAGACTTCTCAAATTTATACATCACACTTCGTCAACTGGGGGGGCACCATCCCCCTACACTTTACCATTACTACAAGGCTTGAGGCCTCGATTGTTTTTTATTTAGATATCGCTCTAGTGGGGGGCTCGCCCCCCCCCCTTACTACAAACTATTTTCAAGACTTCGCCCAAGAGGGAGTGGTTTGCCCCCACAACCCCCATTTTTTCGGAATTTTTTAAAACTTCGCCTTGGGGGGGCTCCGTGTCCCCACATCCGCCTATTACTACAAAAAAAAAATTGACTTCGCCCAGTGTGGGGCTCCGTCCCCCACCCTCCCTATTTAGTAATATCCTTGTAGCTGGTTTCTTCTCGAAATCAAACCTCTAACCTCATATTTTATTCGGTTTAATTCATATTTTATATTTTATATTTTATAATATTAATTATTCAGACGACATTCTGTCGATATATTTATAAACATATATAAATATATATACAAACATATTTGCGATTGAAATTTTGTTTGCAGCTTTCATCTCAACGAGCAAATTGATTTCTTCTATTATTATCTTTTAAAGACTTCTCAAATTTATACATCACAGTGAAATTTGCGGCAAACATATCCACGATTGAAATTTTGTTAGCAGCTTTCATCTCAACGACGCAAATTGAAAGTAGTGACGCAAAGCTAGGCTGTAAACTACTACACTATACGTGACGCAAAAGAGCGTCACGCAAAAGAGCGTGACGCAAAGCAATGTTCGTTCTGTAATAGCTGGTTTCTGCGAAATCAAACCTTACTGGAATATCCCGGTTCAAGATATCAGACAGTCAGTGAACCAATATAGATAAAACTCTGATAAGAAATAAACCCTAAGCTAGATATACCCGGAACGGTCACGGAGTCAGAGTTCATGACCACGAATCTGAAATTCGCGACCATGAATTCTGAGGAACGGTCTCGAGTCTAGCTACCTGTGACACTCGGTGTGTCACAGCACGGGCTTACGGATCAGTCACAGGTCCAGTGTTGGCTACCTAGGAATCTGTCATAGGGGCCTGCACCGGGACTCCCGGTCAGGGCTGCCTATACAGATTTCAGCACACCACCCCAGCACTGTGGGTGGTGACTGACAGGTAAGTCAGAGAAGTTAAGATAAGTTAGGGTAGGAGCTAGGGTGACAAACCTAACTGCTAATTCAACTGTGCCATTCTGATACACAAATTGAAAACCTCTAGCCGGCACAAGAGCAGAAACATACAGGCACTTAGGTCCTGCTAAACTACTGAAAAGCACTGTGGCAGCAAACCAGATTGAAGAAAGTAGATGTCAAAGTAAAGCATAAACCAAATTTGAAGACCATGTCGAGGTCAAAGCACATCTCAGTACACCACTAGAAAGTGGCGCACTGCCAGAGCCAGAAGCAAATCTACTCGGGGTCAAAGTCCAGAGGGGCACCGTCACCACAATGTCCACGGTAGTAGCCTGCAGCACTGCTCTCCAGTGGGTCAGGCGGCCGGTGAACCACCGTCGCAGCACCCAGGGAGTGCAGTACTGCATCCAGAGTGACGGGGTCCAGCTCGGATATACCAGGGTAGATGCATAAATCCCCCCTGCACAGCACAGGCTGCGGTGCAGCCCGACCCGATACCTGCACAGAGTCGATGTCATTGGCCGCCGTGTAGGCGGCTGCCCCCACACCCATGATCGAGATGAAAAGAATGAGGGAGACAAAGTAAGGAAACCCCCACGGGCCCGCGTGTGCGGGGAAGCCCCATGGCGGCTTGCCACATCCGTAGGTGCGGGAAGCACCACCAGACTCAGGCACGTGGGCTGCGGGCTCTGACGCATGATTGGCCGAGATGGCCGAAGCCCGCGGCTTGACGGCGAAGCTGCCGTCTGCAAAATCCTCGTAGTCGTCGGTGTCGTAGCCGGTCAAGTCAACCGGCGCAACCGCGGCGTGGTTGGCAGTTCCACAACCCCCGCGAATTCACCGCCGGACTTCTCCGTGGTGGTCACCCGCGTCGATTGAAGGGACACGGGCGGGCCGTAGCCGTAGAGCTCCAGGAGCTCTTGCTCATTCTCCAAGACAGGCATAGCAGGGGCCGGCACGGCGGATGCCGATGCCGCCGCACCACCTGCCGGAACCTGCTCCTCTGGCGTGATACCTGCGCTTGCAGTGTCACACACCAGAGCCGAAGCCTGCGTCGCAATGCCCCCAGGCGGCGGGAAAGAGGCGTGAGTGTAATGTACCTTAGGCTCTACCGCCGCGTTGACCTCCGCCGCGAGGTCGTCCAGCCGCTGCAGGATGTCGTCACCGGACGTCTCCGCCACCGGTGTCACCGCGTCAACGGAGAAGCCGTAGGCCGACACGTCGATGC
Source organism: Cymbomonas tetramitiformis (assembly GCA_001247695.2). Taxonomy (NCBI): domain Eukaryota; kingdom Viridiplantae; phylum Chlorophyta; class Pyramimonadophyceae; order Pyramimonadales; family Pyramimonadaceae; genus Cymbomonas; species Cymbomonas tetramitiformis. The sequence goes on from LGRX02035868.1 coordinate 50,079, forward strand.
CTCCCACAACGCCCCCGCACAGCACCGCTGGCGGACCGTACACCGTCGCCGCGCGGGCAAAGGCCTCAGCTCCATCATCCGCCGCCTCCTGAAAGACAGCACACATGGCGAGGGCATGCACGCCCTCCGCATCCTCGTCGTCGATGGGGATACAGAAAGCCGCGGCCGAGGTGGGGGAATGTTGGCGACCGCCAAGCGGGCAGTCGCGGTAGAAATGATAAAGGTCCTTACCAGTCTTCTTGCAGCGGGTACACAGCGGCTTAGCCCGCTGCTCGTCACGATCGTAGCCCACCGCCGGTGGGGATTGGACCCCCATGCGGAAGCCCCGCGGTGACTGCCCGCGCTGCTGCTGCCGGCGCTGCCCGTGCTGCCGCTGCGGCGGATCCCGCTGCTGCTGCACCACCGGCGGAGCCGCCCCGCACTGCCGCTGTACCAGCTCGGTCAACTCCTTGATCTTGTCCAGTAGTACCTGGTGCTCGCTGCTGGTGAGCAGAGCCGACGCGCCACCACCTGCGGGCTTGGCCACGACGGCCTTCCCAACGTCCGTCTGCGCCCACGCCTGATAAATCTCTACAACCAGAGAGCGCAGAGCACCGAGGGAAACCGCCGCGAGATCGGCCACCATGGGGTAACGCACCTTGACCGCGGCGTAGAACACCGGGTCAAGCCGGCTGTAGAGGCTGAGCTTCCTGGTGGCCTCGGTGGGGGTCCAGTCGGCGGCCTTGTTATCCCGCACCAAACGTTGTTCCCGAGCCAAAATCGGCTGCGGGTCAACGTTTGCGGGATAACTAAGCGCGGCATGCTCCTGCTGGAAGGACTCCCGCAACGCCACTGGTACGCTGCGCTTCACGATGTCCACCAGCGCACGCCGTCCATCTCGGTCGGCAGACGCGTCCGTACCCGTAAGCCAGACGTGGGCGTTGCTGTGCTTCTCGATGATAAGCCCAAGCACGTCGTACAGCAGGGCGTTCACCTTGCTCACCACCAGAGCCTGGGGGTCGTCAAGGTCGAACGAGACGAGGTCCAGTCCAGCGGACTCAAACTCCGTACGCAGCTGAACCACCACATCGGAGAGGAGACCCGCGTCAGTCGTGCCGCTGAAATAATGCTTCTTGTCGCCAAGGATATCCTCGCGGATACCCTTGGCCCATGTCCGATGGAGCCGCCCCTTGTAGACCTCGTCCACAAGCTTGGACTGCTCCTGTAGATACTTCCTCGTCGCAACGTCGGCGTCGGTGTTGGAAGTAGGGTCGGGGTTCGTAATAGCCGGTGATCTAGCCGTCGGCGTGTTGCGAACCGCGTCAGTGAGCCTCAGCGAGGCGTCGATGTCGGAGTCCCTCGTGAGGGACCGTTTTGCTCTAGTGGATACACCCATAACTCTGAAAGCCCGATGGGAGGTGGTACGCTGGGGCGCGTTCGGGTAATGTCGTGGGGAAGATGCGACGCCACAGTTACGGAAGGAGCGGTAGAGCCATGCGAGCGAGGGGCACTGGAAGACGTTGTCGAGGTCGAAGGTGCTCGAGCCACCAGCCCAAAAATCGGCAGCAAGCGGGATCAGGGCAAGAACAATACCGTAAATGAACATTGCGTCGACTAGGTCCGGTCCAGGTCGAACCCCCATAGCTGCGGCTCAAAGACGCTCACCGCAAACGGCTCATCTCAAAATTCCCGTGAGTCCCCAAACGCGCCGTCGCGCACCACCTCTCCAAGCGGTTGCTTTAGCCAATCATGGCCAAACTAGCTGTGGAATATAGCGTGGAATGGGTCCACGACCTACTGGAATATCCCGGTTCAAGATATCAGACAGTCAGTGAACCAATATAGATAAAACTCTGATAAGAAATAAACCCTAAGCTAGATATACCCGGAACGGTCACGGAGTCAGAGTTCATGACCACGAATCTGAAATTCGCGACCATGAATTCTGAGGAACGGTCTCGAGTCTAGCTACCTGTGACACTCGGTGTGTCACAGCACGGGCTTACGGATCAGTCACAGGTCCAGTGTTGGCTACCTAGGAATCTGTCATAGGGGCCTGCACCGGGACTCCCGGTCAGGGCTGCCTATACAGATTTCAGCAAACCTCTAAAAATTTATAGGGGGTACGTGAACGTACAGGTGGGGGAAAATCAATTTCTATGCAGAATACAAATGTTAGGTGTGATGCAATGATTAGGTTCTATTTTTGAAATTAAGAATGTCGACAAAATTAAAAGTTTAGGAAGGCGAGTGTCATGCATTATTGGTAATTAGGAATGAGCAAACCCAAACGCATTCATCGTAGACTAACCCGTATTAAGATCTTCAAATGTGTAGCCAAAGTTTTATGATACTAGGAATAGAGAGTTTCCAGCAAGGAGTTTGAACAGTGTTCTGAACACCAAATCGAACAGGATGACATGGACAACAAATGACAGAAATCGCTTGCCTGTACAAAAATCGCTCGCGTGTACATCGAAAACTGTGTCATAATAAAATTCGCGAACCTGTGTCATAATTCCTCGCCGGAGCGTGTTCAGAACGAAAGTTTCCGATCACCTCGTCAGTGTTAGGTGATCAGAAATTTCTGTTCTGAACACTGTTCTGAACACTCGAGAGGTGACGTCACGTTGACGTGTCCGTCACGATTCCAGCGTGGATGATGACCCTGTTGGATTTGGTGTTCAGAACACTGTTCAAAACTTGCTGGAAACTCTCTACTAATATCGCAAGGTGAAGGTAGTGTACAATACAAGCGGAATCATACTTTATATTTGTGGAATGTAGTATTATTAGACTCGGATCGTCCCTGGTGGACCCAGCAAGAGCTTTCCAGCCCGAACATATAAGGATGTGGCCACGCAAAGCTAGGCTGTAAACTACTACGCTATACGTCACGCAAAAAGCGTGACGCAAAAAGCGTCACGCAAAAGAGCGTCACGCAAGGCAGTGTTCGTTCTGTAATAGCTGGTTTCTACGAAATCAAACCTCTAAAAATTTATATCAAACTCCTAAAAATTTATACACATATTTGTCACGTCATAAAACGGACTTTTTCAAAGAGGGGGACAATCTAAAGATTTTTCCCCAATAGGGGGTACGTGAACGTACAGGTGGGGAAAAATCAATTTCCAAAATCGATTGTGGTTGCGAGTAGTTCTAGTTGTTCGTTCTGAATTCGGTGGCATTCGCATTGCATGGCATAGCACGGCATGGCATACGCCTTATGGCGTTGGCGTTTGAAGTCCAAGTCGAACATCAACCGACCGCGCGCTGCTCCCGCTTCGCGTCGCGGAGGCTTTGCCCCCGCTCCACTAGCGCTCGTACCGCTGTGGCTCATCGTTCTATTTAGGTGTCAACACTTAGATCGTGCGTACCGCTAAAATAGAAGATTGAACATCACGGTATCCAAATATCTACAAATCAAAATTCGGTATTTGCAACCAATAGTGTTATTTGAAGCATAGTAGCAAACCCAGCATCCAACACCCCCCAACACATTTCAGTCCAGTGGGGAAAGGGCGAAGCCCCCCCTCCTCTCCCCCCAAAAATAAAAATGTAATGTAAGCGGCCATGGGCCCATGCCATGCCCAGCTCATACGGTTCGACGTTCATGACAGTGTCATCAACCTTCATTCTCGCAGATTTGCGTGTCACCGAGTCTCAATTCTCATGTCTGATGTGTCCTTGGCGACCACATCCAAATATTTAAACAGGTTTTATATTAGAAATTATTTATTTTAAATTTATTATAATAAGCGTGACAGATCAAACAGCGACGCATGACGCTGACGATGATTATCAAAAAGCGTCATGCATGATGGATGATGACAGCGAACGAAAGCGTCATGCATGATGACAACGATCAAGAAGCGTCTACACGATGACAGCGTCGTCTACCAATGACAGCAAAGGGGCGACAACCTAATGATTATATCTCCCCCAAAACATTTATACACAAAAGTTTGACATAAAAACCAGATTTTTCAAAGATGTGACAAACTCCCGCTTTACTGTCGTGTCATGTCATGTCGTGTTACTGTCATAATTAAAAAGAGCGTGAGCGCAAAAAGCGTGACAGTCGAAAAGCGTAAAAGCGTCAAAGCGTCAGGGCCATTCACAGGTAGTACCTGCTACCTGCAGGTACTAGGGGGTCTGTGGAATTGGGCACAGGTACAGGTACAGGTATATCCAATTTTGGGGAAATGGACGCAGGTACAGGTACAGGTACTTTGCCGCAGGTGCAGGTACAGGTACAGGTAATACCGCAGGTATCACAGGTACTTTTGCAGGTACTTGTAGCCGGAAGCACTGACCAGATTCGGCCAACGTGACATGCTTGCAAACCATTTTCGAATATACCGAATCCGATGGCGAGAAGTCGTCGACATGATTGATCGAGTCCAGGTCAAAGACGGAATCAACGCAGACTGTTAGTGACCTAATGTGTGCCCGAGCATGCTCAAGCCCGCTTGCAGGAGCCTGCAAAGTCTCTGGTTAAGGGTGTAAACTTATCCGCAGGATGACGATAACTTATGAGCAAGGTGTCGACACTTATCAAGGTTGGCAATTTAGATTCAGAATCGAAAGACTTTCAAGTTTCAAACTTATGCATAACGCAAGCCGAAAGGATTAGTCTTTCAGATTTTTGGGGAATGCCTTGTCCGTCGTCACCGTTGAAACTATATAGTACTATATCACATCACAAAAATGATGAAGCTTTCGATATAGTGCGCCTATGATAACAAACGACATATCAAAATGTTCCTCTAAACAAGATCTATTCACACATCAAAATTTATCCGGAAAGGATAAGTGTGTCAAAAGTTAGAAAAAATGCATTGTGTCTGCGAAACCAGTGTCACATTACAAATATTGCTCCCATTTACGTAATATTGCGCCTATACCAACAAACGACATATCAAAATGTTCCTCTAAACAAGATCTATTCACACATCAAAATTTATCCGGAAAGGATAAGCGGTGTGTCAAAAGTTAGAAAAAATGCATTGTGTCTGCAAAACCAGTGTCACATTACAAATATTGCTCCCATGATGAAGGCTCCTCACAGGGGTCACTGTCCGGCATGGTTGCAATCTTGCAAATGGCCAAACGCGCTACAGTACTGTATCACGCGTCCACGCAAGAGAACAAGCGAATTCGGGTTGCTCCGCTACCAATTGCGCAATTGGTAGAGAGTAGCCCCTATTGGATGCAATTGGTAGAGAGTACCTGCGGATGACAGGTATTACCTGTCGAAATCCGGGCCCGCAGGTACAGGTACAAATACTTTGGATGACCGAAATCGGGCACAGGTACAGGTACAGGTACTAGCCTATCAGCGACAGGTACAGGTACAGGTAGTACCTACTACCTGCGCGCAGGTACTTTTCGCAGGTAGTCGACTACCTGTGAATGGCCCTGCAAAGCGTCAAAGAATAAAATTTAATAAATAATAAGCCGTCGATTCCCCTACGGGTCACGGCCACCCCTGTGGGGGGCGGGGGTTTCCCACACACCCCCCAAAAAAAATGTGGGAAGCAGCCTTTGCTTTCCATCGGAGTTCGGCCAGCCCATACAAACTGACGTTCATGGTCGATTTCCTACGGGTCACGGCCACCCAGTGGGGGGGTCCCCTCCACACCCCCCCCCCCAAAAAAAATGTGAGAAGCAGCTTGATTTTCATCGCGATACGGGCTCGGCCAGTACAGCTGACGTTCATGACATTGTCATCAACTTTCATTCTCGAAGCTTTACGCTTTACAGACTGCGTCTCATGTCATGTCATACGTCTAACGTCTTATGTGTCAATGTCCAGTCGACCACATCCAAATATTTATACCGTCAATAAAGTCTTCATCTTATTTCAAAATTAAATAAGTCATATTAAAAATAATACTACAATGTTAAGTTATACAGTGCTAAGTTATATTTATAATCGACAGTCGTGACACTGTGCAATTCCAATAAAGTTACAAATATATATATTATATATTATATTGACAAATTAAATATAAAGAGGCTTTGTATTGAATATTCTAAATATCAAATTATATACTGCCGCGTGCGACACATACTTATCCACGACACACGAATCGTTTCGCAGTTTTCATCTAAATATCAAATTATATACTGCTGCGTGCGACACATACTTATCCACGACACACGAATCGTTTCGCAGTTTTCATCTACGACGCTAAAGTGCGAAACAGGGGTTAAATTGAGTGGGTGTAACGCGTGACGCTCGAAAAGCGTCACGCTCGAAAAGCGTGACGCTCGAAAAGCGTCACGCTCGAAAAGCGTGACGCTCGAAAAGCGTGACACAAAGCAGTGTTCGTTTTGGAATAGCTGGTTTTCGGCGAAATGAACCTTTAAAAATTTATAGGGGGTACGTGAACGTACAGGTGGGGAAAAATCAATCTCAAATCAGCATACAAATCAGCATATAAATCTCTTATCCAAGGGAACATATCAATTCCTAGCACACACACTCATTTGAGCCAAATAGAAGAAATATGAGTGCATATGAGCTTAATGTATGGTTGGTAATTGCATGTCAATTTAGTTATTAAGAATTCAGGAATAGCATTTGCTGAAAATGGATGGCACTTTGTACTTCTCCTTGGTTCTGGAGAGAGCCTTGACCTTACTCTCAAGGTATGCCATCACCCTCAAATGATCCTGGGTGAGGTCCTCTCCATTTTCGGACCTGGCTTTAATGGTTGCAAACCATGTTTTTTCGAATTTGATAGGTGCGGACATGTTTAACAGTGAATCTGGATAGAGTTGCTGTGGTTTGTATTGTCAATAATGGTTTAAACATAGAGTCGTTGAACAATTTGTAGGTTGCTACAAGGAAGTAAGTTCAATCTATAGTATCAAATAGATTTGGTAACTGTGTCTTAATGTTGACAAATGTCATTGTGTAAGTACATGAGCGGCGGCAAATCATTATTCGTTTGACATGTGTCATTAAAATTTAAATGTTCAACTAGAGAAGAACCAATAACATGAAAGATTGGTAATAGTATAGATTTTTCCAGATAGGAGTTCTTCAAACTTGAATAGCTGGCATGTTTGCGAATGTTTTTTTGGAAATTGTATTCATAATCTGACAATATCATTGTGTCAACGATAACCGCAAAATGGCGGCATTCATATCATTTTGACATGTAGGTGTCAACACTTAGATCGACCAATAAAATAGAAGATTGAACATCACAATACCCAAATATCTACAAATCAAATTTCGGTATTTGCAACCAATAGTGTTATTTGAAGCATAGTAGCAAATATTTTGAAATTTGATGCCGCTCAACCCCCTTCGAGCCGGCCTCAGCCAACCCCGCAGTGGGCGCCGGGATGAGCCACGACGGGGGCGCGGAAGCCCAATCTCACCCTCATAAATTAAAAGGCCAAATCACCTGCGAGGCTCAAACAACCCAGTTGTTCTCCCTTTCAAAGAATAAAATTAATAGATAGTAAGTTGTCGATTCCCCTACGGCTCACGGCCACCACAGATTCCCCACACCCCCCCCCAAAAAAAAATGTGAGAAGCAACTTGATTTCCATCGGACTCGGCCAGCCCATACAACTGACGTTCATGACAATGTCATCAACTTTCATTGTCGAAGCTCTCAGCTCAACGGTTTTCGGACTGCGTTTCAGTCATGTCATGTCATACGTTTTTATATCAATGTCGACCACATCCATATATTTATGCTCTTCATCTTTTATAAACAATATTAATTATTAATATTTAAAATATTATACTGAACGCTGAACGCTAACGTGATACCGTGAAAATATAATACTGAACGCTAACGTGAATTTGAATAACATTAAATATTGACCATAAACGAAATGAAGGCTCTAAATAAAAAGCGCGTGAGCGCGAAAAGCGTGACAGAAAAAAGGTGACAGAAAAAGCGTGACACAAATCAGTGCTCGTTTGGACGGAATACCTGGTCGCAACGAAATGAAGTCTCTAAATAAAAAGAGCGTGAGCGCGAGTCTCTAAAAATTTATACGCAACAAAACATATCCACGATGGACATTTTGTTAGCAGCTTTCATCTCAACGACGCAAATTGAAAGTAACCTCCCAAAAAGCGACACGCAAAGCTAGGCTGTAAACTACTACGCTATACGTCACGCAAAAAGCGTGACGCAAAAAGCGTCACGCAAAAGAGCGTCACGCAAAGCAGTGTTCGTTCTGTAATAGCTGGTTTCTTCGAAATCAAACCTCTAAAAATTTATAGGGGGTACGTGAACGTACAGGTGGGGGAAAATCCAAATTTGGAAGCATAATTGGAATGTAATGTTATTAATTAAAACAAGGGATAAGTCTAGATTGGGTGTAGACATTTCATTATAATTCAGATTGGGTGTAGGCACTTCATTTTAATCTAGATTGGGTGCAGGCACTTCATTTTAATCTAGATTGGGTGTAGGCACTTAATTTTAATCCAGATTGGGTGTAGACATTTCATTTAATCCAGATTGGGTGTAGGCACTTCATTTTAATCTAGATGGGGTGTAGACGTTTCATTTTAATCTAGATTGGGCGTAAACTTCATTTTAACATACCTTGATGCCTGGAGGGCATTGCATTTTACATTGATAATATTGCATGTGAACATTATTATGTAAATTCGACCGTTAGATATCAACATCTGACCACAATGAACATATCTACCGGTTGGATTTGCGAAATAATGTTTTTTTTTCAGCATCAAACAACAAAAACCATCGATTACGAACAATTTTTTGCTAGTCACCGCATACAAAAACATTATTTCACAATTTCCACCGTTAGATGTGTTACTTGTGGTTAGATGTCGATATCTACCGGTTGAATTTGCGAAATGATGTTTTGTTTTGCAACAAATAACAACAAACATCGATTCCGGTCAGTTTTTCGCTAGTAATCGCATACAAAAACATTATTTCGCAAATTCGACCGTTAGATATGTACATTGTGGTTGGATGTTGATATCTACCGGTTGAATTCGCGAAATAATGTTTTTTTTGCAACAAATAACAAAAGAAATTGCGACCCGTACCCCCTATACCTGTGTCTACACCCAATCTAGATTAAAATGAAGTGTCTACACCCAATCTAGACCAAAATGAAGTGCCTACACCCAATCTAGATTAAAATGAAGTGCCTACACCCAATCTAGATTAAGAATGAAGTGTCTACACCCAATCTAGGATTAGATGAAGTGCCTACACCCAATCTAGGATTAAAATGAAGTGCCTACACCCAATCTGGATTATAATGAAATGTCTACACCCAATCTAGACTTATCCCTTAAAACAAAGTACTGAATAAAGGAATAGTATAGTTTGTTGGATATACCCCTAGGACCCGGGATATATTCACTCAGTGATAGGTTTTCTCAGAATGTAATAAAGTTGATAAGTTAACCCGATATAACGGGCATAAACAGTTAGGGTTCGGGTTCGGGTGACAGTCATACACACTACTATAGGAAGAGTCACAAAGCAAGCGGTGTGACTGTTCCAGCACACCACCTAGTGTGGTGACTGGCTAGCCCAAGGTGAAACCCGTGAACAAACACCATCTACAGCGGTGGAAATTGGGCTCTAAGGGAAGGCCTGTCCTTTCTTGCAGGGCGGTTCCCAGTCAAGAGTTGTAAATCTGAAACCGGTCCGTGATCGGACCCCTCTGCACATACAGCTACGGTCAATCTCACTGTGCAGGAGCGGCATGATTAACTTGCTAGCCACTAGTTGGCGGTGTCACTGCTGTGCCAGCCCGCAGCACAGCCATGGTGCCGTGAATTGGAGTTGTCGATGCCGTGTTTGAATCATTCGTAGAGCCAGAAAATGAATCTGAATTTTGTCGATCGTCGTGCACAGCCGCATGGTCCCCAGAGCTCTGCTCCTCGTCATCAGACGAGTACGGCGGTGGCGGGTAAGGTGGTGACTGTGGAACATAATCAGGGTCGGGATTATACAGCCATGGCGGCCGCGGGACATTGCGGAGAGTGTGGAACCCCTGTCGCAGCTCCCGATACCGCGTCTGCCGATGCGGCGGAATAGCAGCCGGCGCCGCAAAAGTGAATGCAGGCTCGTTGTCGGTTGTCTCAGCAGCACCACCGACCTCCAGGCCGGTGTGGTCCGGTGCACATGCCTCGCCAGGGGCGGCAGCTGTGAGTGGCGCCGCGGTGGCGCATACACAAAAGAACGCACAAAGCATTACCGCAATCGCCGAAGAGCGGGCAAACCCCCAAGGCGGTGCACCGCATCCCGGACGAGATGCTGTAGGGCGCGGGACCGCATCCTCACCGTAAATAGAGTCACACCCAGCTGCAGAGTCGTCTACGTCGCCGTCGCAAGAGTCGGTCTCCGACTCGGCGTGCATGTACCGCATCGCGAAGTCTTTGCCCTCAGCCGTGATCGAGAGTCCCCCCATCCGCGCGATCTTGTCCGCAAAGCAGAGGTCGGGCTCGTGCGCGTGCATGGGGTCCACCGGCATCATGTCACCGGCGTCGGACGCCTCCGACTCGTCCGGGTAAACATGCGTGATTGCCGCCGGCGGTGGCATCGGCGGTGCGTCCTCGCGGACATGCGTGCAAGCGGCAGCCGAGATCCCGCTCCCGACACCACCGACCGTGAAGCCGCCCATGTGGGTGGCAGGCTGGCAGTAGGGCAGGAACTCCTGCAACGCACCGTCTTCCCGCTCCGGCTCGATCCCGAAGGAACACGCCGAAACGCCGTCGAGCATCTCCGGCTTGCCCCCCGCCAGAAGGCAGAGCGCATCGAACCGCTCGCCGTCGTGCTCGTCCATGGCCGTCTGAAACTGCTCCGCCAGCAAGTCGTTCTCGATGTCACCGAGGGAGAAGCTGTGGAAGCTTCCCCCAGCGCCGTGCTTGCCGCCGTTCGGGCAGTCGCGGTGCCAGTGGCGGGCCCCGTCCTTCTTGCACGTTGAATTCTGGCAGAATGGAATGAAGTCGCCGCTGCCTTTGTGGAAAGCAACGCGCTTCCTCACCTGCGACTGCGGCCAGTTTCCCCCCGTCGGGAGGTCACCTGCCGCAAAACGAACACCGGAGCCGCCTCCCCCGTTGCCGATCTTGTTCTTGTCCGCCCGCGGGGTAAAACCCCGCCCGTTGACCTTGTCCGTGAGGACCTTCAGCTGCCGCTTCACGTCGAGGATGATGGCCGTGAGGTCGGACAGCTGCGAGGTGTCGCCGTCAGTGGCCACGGCCGCCGCGGACAGGGCGAACGAGGCAGTGTGTGTACCGGCTGCCACGTGTCGGGCGTAGCACTCGAGGACCCATTGTTGAATGGTAAGAAGGTCCACGGCCGCTCGCTGCTGGTGGGTGAAGAGCCTCGACACCACCGGCGCGTAGAAAGCAGGGTCCAGCGCGGCGAGGAAGAGCTCCTTCACCTCGTCATCGTCGAGGGTGTTGCGCCTCTTGGCAGACCGTAAGGCCGCGTTGAAGTCCGTGATGGATTCGGACGGGTCGGTGTGGGCCTTAAAACGGACGCCAAGGAGGTCCGATGTCCCCTGGAAGGGTGCACCGGAGTCCAGCAGACGCCGTGCGAGCTCCAGCAGGGCCCGCTTGCCGTCCAGAGGGTGCAAGGTCGCAGACGCCTCGAGCCAGTCACCCGCTGGAGAGGCGGGAGACACGATGAGCTCGAGAGTTGAGAAGAGGAGCTTGTTGGCCTCGGGCCGCACGGCCAACGTGGAGTCCTCCAAGTCGAACATAGGGGCAAACAGCGCGTCCTCGGCCTCGAATGCCTCCTGGAGAGCAGGCACCAGCTTGGAGAGGAGCACCTGAGCGTTCGACTCCGTACCCGTAAATCGGTCATGCTTGTCGGGAAAGCATTTTCGGATGACGTGCTTCGCCACGCTCTCGTCGAAGCGCTCACGCGTGAGCGAGCGAACACCCGCCAGGAATACGGCTTGGGCGGAGTTCGCAGCTGGAGCACCAGCGGGCGCTGGCGTAGCCGGCGTGACGGAATTACGTGCGGCAGCGGAGTCGAAAATTGTAGCTAGCGAGCGTCGGCGTGACGCCATACTTGAGGTCAATCTAGTCGCAACCATGATGTAGAAGACTATAGAGACGAAGTGAGGGCAAATGTGGCGAGGTGCGGAAGGAGCGGCGGCCAAAAGTCGCGAGGCGGTTGTCGAGGAAAAGAAGGAAAGCTGCGGCGTAAAAGATTCCCCAAACGTGCATGTGGATCTAACAACGCGGCCAAGGAACTTGGTGTCGGATCCGACCAAAATTCCAACGTCTACCAACGCGTAGTACGGGAAAATCAAGCAGCCACGAGCCCGAGCTCTCCGTAAGTCCAATCAACCAGCCACGTAACTAGGCCATACCGCTCCGCCGCGCCTCTAGAGGAGCCCCTCACTCCATCTCAAGCGTCGGTGTTTAGCCTGACATGGTCAAACTACGCAGTGTCTAAACAAAGAGTGCGTGGGGCCAAACCTGTTGGATATACCCCTAGGACTCGGGATATATTCACTCAGTGGTAAGTTTTCTCAGAATGTAATAAAGTTGATAAGTTAACCCGATATAACGGGCATAAACAGTTAGGGTTCGGGTTCGGGTGACAGTCATACACACTACTATAGGAAGAGTCACAAAGCAAGCGGTGTGACTGTTCCAGCATAGTTGTAATCTCAAATTTAAGGGCACATTAACAACAACAAACAAGATAAATAGTCGGGACATTTGAAGCATTCACCAATTGGCATATTTAATGTCAAGGCTAGGATTTGGAAATTAAGGTTACCTTATTAAGAAAATACTCTGGTGAGATTTGAGGGTTGGCAATGCAGCTAGTAAAACTAAAATGTTATCTATTTACTACAGGCTATTAAGATATCGAATGCAGGATTCCTCCGTTGACACCCTTTTCTCGCAACTTCTGGAGAGCGGGAGGTGCTGAAATCTGTATAGGCAGCCCTGACTGGGAGTCCCGGTGCAGGCCCCTATGACAGACTCCTAGGACCAACACTGGACTGCTGACTGATCTATAGGTTCGTGCTGTGACACACGCTGTGTCACAGGTAGGCTAGACTCCGAAACCGTCCGAGACCGTTCCGGGTATATCTAGCTTAGGGTTTATTTATCTTATGAGTTTATCCACACAGTTCGGGAGTTTCTGATATCTAGTGAACTAGGATATTCCAGTAGGTCGTGGCCCCATCCACGCTTTTATTCCACTTGCTGATTTGGCCATGATTGGCTAAACGGCCGCTTGGAGAGGTGGTGCGCGCATGCGCGTTTGGGTGCGACTAGGAATTATGGTATGAATTGTTTGCGGTAAGCAACTGTGAGTGGCGGCCATGGGGACCGCGCCTCGTTACGGACTAGTCTTAGCAAAGTTCGGATCCAGTTTTGCACCAGCACTGGCCCTGCTGGTTACTGTTTTCTGGGCTGGTGTTCGCGACACCTTCGACTTCGACGACATCTTCGAGTGCCCCTCGCCGCTCCGCTCTCTCAGCTTCTCTCCGCTGCTGACCATTACCATTTTTCCGCTACCACACCCAACCGCACGACTGCGTACCACCTCCCCTCTGGCTTTTCAGAGTATGGGTATGTTAACCCGAGCGAAGAAGTCCCTGGACAGGGACAGTGACATCGACGCCTCGCTGAGGCTATTAGACGGAGTTCGGAACAGTCCGACGGTGCGTACGCCAACTGTTCCGAACCCCGCTCCGAATTCAAACGAAGATGCAGACGTGGCGACCAGGAAGTACTTGCAGGAGCAGAGCAAGCTGGTTGACGAGGTCTACAAGGCGCGTCTACACCGCCAGTGGGCCAAGGGTATCCGCGAGGATGTCCTTGGTGACAAAAAGCACCACTTCCGCGGTACGGACGACGCTGGCCTCCTCTCCGAGCTGGTGGTGCAGCTACGTACAGAGTTTCATTCCGCTGGGCTGGAGTTGGCATCCTTTGACCTCGACGACCCTCTGGCTTGTGTGGTGACCAAGGTCAACGGCTTGCTCTTCGACGTTTTGGCTCTGGTTATCGAGAAGCACAGCAACGCCTACGTCTGGTTGACTGGCACCGACGCCTCGTCTGACCGTGATGGACGGCGAGCCCTGGTGGACATCATCAAGGGCTGTGTACCTGTGGCGCTACGTGAGTCGCACCAGGAGGAGCACGCCGCGTTGCGTTATCCCGCAGACACTGACCCGCAGCCCATCTTGGCTCGGGAACAGCGTCTGGTGCGGGATAACAAAGCTACGGACTGGACACCTACCGAGGAGACCAGGAAGCTCTCCATGTACAACCGGCTGGACCCGGTGTTTTACACCGCGGTCAAGGTGCGGTACCCTCTCGCGGCCGATCTCGCGCACGTATCCTTGGCGTCTCTCCGCTCCATTGTGGTGGAGATATATCAGGCTTGGGCGCAGACGGGGGCGGGGAAGACAGTCTCGGGCAAGGGCGGCATCTCCGCGCAGCTCTCCAGCACCGAGTACAGCGCCCTCCTCAACAAGATCAACGAGCTCCAGGATTTGCTGCGGCAACAGCGCGGGGCGGATGCGCCACCGGCGCAGCAGCAGCGGCAGCAGCCGCAGCGGCAGCAGAGGCAGCAGCAGCAGCGCGGTACGCAGCGGGGGTTCCGTGTCGGCACGCACCCGTTGCCTCCGGTCGGTTTTGACCGTGACGATCAGAAGGCGAAGCCTTTTTGCGGGAAATGCAAGAAGGCGGGGAAAGGTGAGCAGTACCATTTCTACCGCGACTGTCCGTTGGGCGGGCGTCAGCATCCCCCGCACTCGGCCGCGGCATTCTGCATTCCCATCGACGAGGAGGACGCGGAGGGGGTGCGTGCATTGGCCATGTGTGCCCTGTTCCAGCAGGCGGCGGACGATGGGGCCGAGGCTTTTGCCACTGCGGCATCTACGTACGGGCCGCCTGCGGTGCTCTGTGCGGGTGCGGTGGGCGGGATCGACGTGTCCGCCTACGGCTTCACGGTGGAGCCGCGGCAGCCTGCTGACGAGCCTGCAGGTGGCGACATCCATCAGCGGCTGGAC
Organism: Cymbomonas tetramitiformis; assembly: GCA_001247695.2. Lineage (NCBI taxonomy): Eukaryota > Viridiplantae > Chlorophyta > Pyramimonadophyceae > Pyramimonadales > Pyramimonadaceae > Cymbomonas > Cymbomonas tetramitiformis. The sequence continues at coordinate 65,082 of LGRX02035868.1, forward strand.
GATCTCGCCGCGGAGGTCCATGCCGCGGCGAACTGTAAGGTGCACTACACTCACGCATCCTTCCCACCACGGGCGGTTCTCGAGCCGCATGCATCGGCTCTGGTGTGCGGCCCCGCGGCAGCGGGGAACATGCCGGAGGAGCAGGTTCCGGCAGGTGGTGAGGCGGCATCGGCATCCGCCGTGCCGGCCCCTGCTATACCTGTCTCGCAGGAGGAGGATGTGGAGCCCGTGCCGCTTCAATCGGCGCGGGTGACTGCCACGACGGACGGTGAGTTCCCTGGGTTCGTTCAGACTGTCAACCACGCCGCCATCGCGCCGGTTGACCTCACCGGCTACGACACCGACGACTACGAGGACTTTGCCGACGGCAGCTTCCGGCTGAAGCCGCGGGGTTCGCCTCCGTCGGCCAATCATGCTTCCGGACCGCCCGTGGACGGGCAGAGGACCTACGGTTGTGGGAAGCCGCCCTGGGGCTTTCCTGCCACGGTTGGACCATGGGGAATTCCTTTCTTCCTTTCACTCGTTCTTTGCATCTCGATCATGGGGGTGGCAGCCGTGCCCGATGCTCAGTCGGCTGTGGGATTGCCTTCGCCTGGTGGTGATCTCGATTGGGAGACTCCGTCAATTTTCTCCACGAATGAATTTGTTGAATCTGTGATCCCGGCTCAGGGTTTCTTTGTGACTGACGATGTGCCACCGCTTGAGCCGCCTGAGCCCCCTGACCTCTTTCAGGACCTTGCTCAGGCAGATTTGGGCTTTGACATGGCTCACTACTACGGTATGGCTTTGCATGAGACCGGTCCTCTTGATGTGGAGCACTACTACGGTGCTGGCTTTTTCACATCTTACTACGGCATGGACTTCCGTGAGGCCACCACTGGCTACTTTGGTGCTATCGATTGACTTCTTGTTCACTCTGGATGCACACCAACATGGTGGTGTGCGGAACTCCGGTGACTTCAACAACTTTTATGGTTTATGCTTTTCTTTTTTGACATCTACAAGTTATATTCTGGCTTGCTAGCTCGGTGCTTTTCAGTTGTTTAGCGGGTGCACAATGCCCGTAGGTTTCTGCACTTGTGCTAGCTAGAGGGTTTCCAATTTGTGTTTCAGAATTGCACAGTTGGATTAGCAGTTAGGTCTGTCAGCCTTGCTCCTGCCCTAACTTATCTTACATTATCTGACTCTCCTAGACAGTCACCACCCACAGTGCTGGGGTGGTGTGCTGAAATCTGTATAGGCAGCCCTGACTGGGAGTCCCGGTGTACAGCAATTTCATGACCTAATCAAATGTGCATTTTCGATGACGCTGGTGACTCGGGAAATGAGTAATATCGCGTGTATAAATTATTTTCAATCTGACGGTAAAAAGGAGATTGTCGAATGTCATCACCGTTCGATGAAATTTTATTTGAAACATTCAACATGAAAGTCAGTTGCTACCGCGTGTACAAGCGTTGTTGTCGTTCACACAACTCAAAGCATTCCCTTCACCCCCACAGCACGACATACCTCTGCAGTGCTTATTTTTCCTGCCTTTGAACGGCAGGAACGATAAGTATGATGCAACTAGTTACGAGGTATTACGCATATTCATAAGCATTCGCATCAGCAAGCACGCAGTCCCGTGTTTGAACACGCAGTCCCGTGTTATAGGGAGTCAGTGATGCCCGGTTGCCAGCGCCGCCGTACAGGTTGTACGCTGCTGGCAGTGTCTATTTAGATTTTTTTACATATTTACATTGTTGTTCTAGTTGCACTACTTTTTTACACGCGATTCTCCTCGAGAATTCGTAAGGCCTCTGCTGAGGTCAAAACCTGACGGTTAGGATTTTTCGGGCACACTTTGGTGTGCCCATTTGTCTTCTCGCCGTTACACCAGCCACAAATGTATGTGCGCTTGAGCTCCTGCTCGAAGATGCCTTTACTGAATTCCCGAATTCTCGGGTCGGACATGCGCAGAACCCTTCTCAGGGTCTGCAGTCCGATGTCCTCACCTGTGTGTCCACCGCCGTTTGAACTGTGTTGGAGCAATAGGCTCTTCCAGATTTTGTTCATCGCCTCGATAACCCAGGAAGAGTACATCACAAAGCTGTTGTACTTTTTCAGGTGGGGGACAGCGTGTGTGATTGTCGAGTGCTCATAGCACCCGACATTGAATTTCAGCAGCTGCTGAAACACCTGCGGTGTCCCCCCGTTGGCAGCGTACGCCTCCTCGTACTTTTCTTGGCTCTCGAAGCAGGTGCCGAAGATCTGACCTAGCTGTGTTGCAGTCCCCCTGTATGTCTCGACATCTTCTGTCGATAAGGTAGGTTTGGTCATCAGGACCGTCAGGGTAGCGAGGCCGTCGTTCACCCGCTTCACGGCAGGGTAAAGCGGGTGTCCCAGTAGGACGTTGCTGCTGTGGTCCGGGTTTTTCAGAAGGGTTTGTGATGCTGTTGCATCCCAACCCTTCATTGGCCTCGGAGTTCCCAGCAGTGCTTCGTCCGCTGCCTTCACGTCACGGTTAATTTGCTGTGCCAGCTTCTGGAGAAATATACCTCTCCAGTTCCGGTTCCAGTTTATTAACCAGTGGCAGCTATCCATAACATACCTCTCAGGCGGTGTCAGAGTTAGAGGTAGACCGGATTGATTTCGGCAGGCCTGATTTATTTTTGCAAGCAGTCCACTGCTGACTGACTTATAACCAGACCACTGCGGGATATCCATCCCGGCTGCAGTAAATAAACTGTCCAGGTTGTCCTCCAACCGACGGGTATTCAGCTCTTCCACGGTCATCTCGGAGGTGTATCTCTGGTTGATCTTTCCCAGTTGATTCATAATATCCAGAGTCCGTGCCGCGTTAATATCTGCCACTGGTTTGTGGCAACTATTAGCACCGAATAAACAGGCATATCCCCACAGGCATCCCCAAGTGCCCTTCGGGCCATTGTAGTTGTAGACATAAGCTGCTAGAGCAATATCTGCACAAAAGAAATCCACCAGGTTGAAGGTGACTTCCTCGCCAGTGAGCGGGTGGTTCACCTTCACCTCGCCTCTAGGAAGTTGCCAGTCCACATGCTTTAGAATAATTTTCATAAGCTTGAAACTTTCTTTCTGGTTGTGGCAGAAAGCGAGCGGTCGAACTTTTGAGACGGAGTTCGCTTTCTGATCAGGATCGATCAAATAAAAGATGTACTGCTCACACGGTACCGTCGCGTCGTCAAATTTTCCGTAGCTATAGTTATCACCCCCGTGTTTATAGTGTAGAATGCGTCGCTTCCCTTCACGTCTAAGATAGTCCAGCAGCTCAGGGATAATAATGTCGTTCAGAATATCGGTCACGGCATATCCGCATATCACTCCAAGTTCATCCCTGAGCGGTGTGAGATCGACGTCAGTGTTCACGCTGCGCTGGATCAATTTGTAGAGACTTGGGAGAGTTTTCACATGTTTTCGGAGCACCGAATATTTTTCGTTCGATAACTGGAGGTCGTGGAACAGTGCGAGGGCCTCATTAACAGGCATGTCGTCCTGTTCGATGTCCTTTCCAGATGCGATACTGGAAACGGCCGAAAGCAGGCCAGCGCTTTCGGGTTTCTGCAAGTATCTCAAAATATGTTCGTCTAATTCACCACCGCATATTTTTTCCAGTTTCCTAGTTCGAAAGTCAAACATACGGTCTTTGATGTCACTTGATCCCTTGTACGAAACACGAGTTGAATAGCGAGGTGCGTTCTGATCGGAATTGAATTGTTCGGGAGGAACATCGGTCTGTACCGAAATCTCTGACGTTGCTACGCTAGTAGAAGTGCCAGATAGGACTCGAGAAGTACGCACTCGCGAGCGTGCTGTTCGAGTCCTTCGGGGAAAGATTTCCCAATTCTCAAGCAGTCGCGGCGAAGATGCTTCAACACGTGGTAACGTGTCAGTCACTCTACCCGTTGACACGAACTTGCCACCCTTGCCACGCTTCGTCTTATTCTTAAAAACTGGTTTATTAACTGCATAATTCTGTAACCGACCAGTTCTGAGATAGTTTCCGAGCACCATCTCTTCAGCAGATGAAGAGATGTCGCTTGAAACCCTGCGCACCGAGTACGGTAATCTTAAAAGATGCACGGTAAGGCATATATCGGCAACCAAAGTGACCCATATATGCCTTAGAACCGGCCTTTTAAGAGCACCTACGGTGTCCGAATTTTCAAATTTCAAACCAATCATCCTCGTTGGCCTTGCGCACAGCGCTTGGCCAACGAGCAGTAGCTCCCGTTCCACGTCTCTAGGCCACGTGGCAAAAAACGGACACCGTACAGCGACCCGTTGACGCCTTTTTAGGCTATGGTCAACGGGCCGAAGACTCTCGACCTCGCGAAGTGCGCAAAAAAACTACTTCATAGCTCGCGACAGGTCCGCTGTTGAAGTTTTGAATTCAAGAAATCTGGACGGCAAGAACCAGGTTCTAAAGGAAAAGCAAGGCTCGCGATCGCCGCATTCAGATTCTTGGTCAATTCTGTCACTGTCATGTCCGTCATAGATTATACGTAAATTACAGGATTAAAATTGGAGACAAATTGCCGTACGGTGCAGGCCCCTATGACAGACTCCTAGGACCAACACTGGACTGCTGACTGATCTATAGGTTCGTGCTGTGACACACGCTGTGTCACAGGTAGGCTAGACTCCGAAACCGTCCGAGACCGTTCCGGGTATATCTAGCTTAGGGTTTATTTATCTTATGAGTTTATCCACACAGTTCGGGAGTTTCTGATATCTAGTGAACTAGGATATTCCA
>LGRX02035869.1:0-32229 GCA_001247695.2 Cymbomonas tetramitiformis
CTATAAACAGCCGAGCTTAAACTTCCCAGCTGGTAGCACTCAACAGCTATGAACAGCCGAGATTGGACTTCCCAGATGGCAGCACTCAAAAGCTATAAACAGCCGAGCTTAAGCTTCCCAGCTGGCAGCACTTAACAGCTATAAACCGCCGAGATTGGACTTCCTAGGTGCCCGCACTCAACAGCTATGCACAGCCGAGATTGGACTTCCTAGCTGACAGCACTCAACAGCTATACACGGCCGAGATTGACTTCCTAGTGGCAGCACTCAACAGCTATAAACAGCCGAGCTTAAACTTCCCAAAGCCGGCAGCACTCAACAGCTATACAAGACCGAGATTGACTTCCCAGGTGGCAGCACTCAACAGCTGCGCCGAGATTGGACTTCCTAGGTGGCAGCACTCAACAGCCTATACAAGACCGACAAGCTGACTTCCCACGGGCAGCACTCAACAGCTATACAAGACCAAGACTGACTTCCCAGGTGGCAGCAATCAACAGCTATACACGACCGAGACTGGACTTCCCAGGTGGCAGCACTCAACAGCCATAAACAGCCGAGATTGGACTTCCTAGCTGGCAGCACTCAACAGCTATGAACAGCCGAGACACTTCTAGTTGGGCAGCACTCAACAGCCACAAACAGCCGAGACTGGACTTTCTAGGTGGCAGCACTCTTAACAGCTATAAACAGACGAGATTGACTTCCTAGCTGGCAGCACCCAAATAGCCATACACGGCCGAGAGATTGACTTCCAGGTGGCAGCATCAACAGCTATAAACAGCCGAGAAGCCAAACTTCCCAGCACTCAACAGCTATACAAGACCGAGATTGACTTCCCAGGTGTCAGCACTAACAGCTACAAACAGCCGAGATTGGACTTCCCAGGTGGCAGCACTCAACAGCTATACAAGACCGACATTGACTTCCCACGTGGCAGCACTCAACAGCTATACAAGACCAAGACTGACTTCCCAGGTGGCAGCAATCAACAGCTATACACCCACCGAGACTGACTTCCCAGGTGGCACTCAACAGCCATAAACAGCCGAGATTGACTCTAGCTGGCAGCACTCCAACAGCTATGAACAGCCGAGATTGGACTTCCTAGCTGGCAGCACTCAACAGCTAAACAGCCGAGATTGGACTTTCTAGGTGGCAGCACTCAACAGCTATTATAAACAGACGAGATTGGACTTCCTAGCTGGCAGCACTCAACAGCTACAAGACCGAGATTGACTTCCTAGCTGGCAGCAATCAACAGCCATACAGCCGAGATTGACCTCCTAGGTGGCAGCACTCAACAGCTATGTCGAGCTTAAACTTCCCAGCTGGCAGCACTCAACAGCTATACACAGCCGAGATTGGACTTCCCAGGTGGCAGCACTCAACAGCTATACAAGACCGAGATTGGACTTCCCAGGTGGCAGCACTCAACAGCTATACAAGACCGAGACTGACTTCCCAGGTGGGAGCACTAACAGCTATACAAGACCGAGACTGACTTCCCAGGTGGCAGCACTCAACAGCTATACAAGACCGAGACTGGACCCGCTAGCAGACAGCACTCAACAGCTATAAAGGCTATAGAAGCTTTTGAATTGAAACCCATCAGTGCAATCCGCATGGAAGGAAGCTGCTGCCGCGCGCGTAGGTTTGCGAGACTTTTGGGACGTTTTCAGAGATTCTGGAGCGCTCTGCGGGGATCAAAACCCAATATGCTCCAAGGAACCAGTGTGTGTGGCTTATCGTTGGACCGTCTCCAAAGGCATCACTGTGTGTGCGTGCGTGCTGAAAACTAAGGCCTTGAAGCGAAGAGTGAAGACTAAGAGTTGCTCCATCCGAGAGATCCCACCTCTGGTTTTCAGTGGTCGAGCAGAAAGCCTTCACCTCGGTCTGCAGGAAGTCGGACCTGCAGCGCTCCACCACGAACAAGTCCCCACATCACCTCCTCTTTCTCGGCGCTTAATCCTCCCCATCACCTTATCCCGCCTGGTCAATCGCCTTCCTACCCATCACCTCATCCCACCTGATCCGTCGGCTTCCTCTCCTCATTCTCTTTCCCTCGACGCGACCGTTTCCCTTGGACCTGTCACCCGCTCATCCGTACTGAGGTTGGGGAGAGGGAGGGAAAGTACCACCACCTTCTTGTCTACCTCGAGACTGAGAAAAATCCCCTCCAACCGACTCGGAGGAAGGACTTTTTGCCACTGCTTTTCAATGGAGCCAATATGCGCTGGAGGAGATGGTTGCTCGTGTGTTGGCGCGTGGGGGGTTAAAGGTCACTGCAACTAACTTGTGGCTCATTTCCACCGGAAAATATTGATTCTGATAATTCGGAGCATTCATCGCTGCTTTGAACGCGCGCCGCAGCCGCGGTTGCATTAGCCTCGCACGCGACAACGCACGCGGGGTTTCCCCATCACTCGGAATCGAAGCCCAAATCGATTCCAAGGGGCCCCGCTTTCCACCCACCAGAACGGCCACTGAATCGGAACCCCATTCAACTGCCGACGGAGATGAGTTGCACAGGCCAACATTATCTGGGAGGTGAGAGGACGCGCTACGGGGCTTGGTCAGGTTAGGAACCGGATCGCTACGAGGCCGAATTTGGGGTGGCCGAGGGTCCGCTGGAAGGCGGCCTTGTCCATCTTGAACACGCGGCAGCTCTTCGCCGCCACCACTGAAGCCGCGGAGTCGCACCCATTCTCCAATGACTGCACGCCACGTCGCGCGGCACCGTCAATTCCCACATCGCCGCGTCTGTCTTCACCGCCCGGGAGGCAGTGTCTCTGTGCCTACAAGACCCTGGCGGGTGTGCAGCTCTATTTCAGGAGGCGGCGCGCCTAAGCGGCCTGCGGCGAAGGTCAGGACTCTCAGGCCGGCCGTTTCCCGTCAAGATTGACATGTTGGCCGCGCACCACGCCATTACATTCCCGCCTCTGCGCCGCATGCCCACCCTTATCCGGAGGCTGTTCCTGGGTGCGCCCGGGCGTGGGGGCTGGCCGACGTGGCAGACCTTGTACCCGAAGCCCATGCCCGCCAGGTACATATGCGCCGCGCTGCTTGGACCGCTTGGGCTGCTCCAGAGCTCGGTGCGTGCGGTGTTCGGTGGCGGCGTGGAAAGCTCAGTCTCCTGCACCGCGCTCCCCACAAAAAGGGCTCAGCCACCTCTGCCCTCAGGCAGGTCCCCGCCAGTGTCCCTGCGACACGATACGCTGGCAGCCAGGCTCCTGCATGGCTGTCACAGGAGCATAGGTGTACAAGCCGGGGGAGGGCGCTGATTTCGCGCGGATGCTTATTCCGCCCTGCTTAGTCCGGACGAGGGCCAATCACCAGCTTTGAAGGCCTGGAGAAGGCGTCGCATGTCTGGCGCCAGGCGTCCCTGCCTGGCGACGGGTTGGACGTCAGCCTGGTGAGCATATCTTGTGGGCGTGCGGTGAGGGCTGCGGGGGGGGGGCTCGGCGGGGCCTTGAATTGGCGGCGATCTCTCACTGGGGAGCTCGGAAAGCTCCGAGACAAGTGCTTGCTCCTGCCACGGTACATATGCACGCAACCGTAGCTGCACGTCATTCCAACTCCCTCCCTCTCCCGTCTCCTCTGCTTGGTCCCCTTCCCACATGGCACGTGGCATTGCATCAAACCACCTTTGCTCCCTCCCTCTCCCGTCTCCTCTGCTTGGCCCCCTTCCCACATGGCACGTGGCATTGCATCAAACCACCTTTGCCCCCCGCCGCTGTCCCTGGCGACCCTTCTTAGGCGCGTATTCGTCCCCGGAGTGAAAGCAGTCTCTCCGGTGCCGCAGGGTGCCCAGTGCGCAGCGGGCGGCGAAGGGATAGCGAGAGCAAAGCAGGCATCTCTGCTCTTTGGCCCGTGCAGGGATGGAAACTCCAGTGCGCTACAGAGCACATCGCCGTATTCCACGGACACGCCAGAGTCAGCCCTGCCGCGGAGGAACCCCACCTCCTCACGACCGGCTTCCTGCTCGTCTCAGCTCGCTGCCACGATATCGACGAAATGGTGGACTCCGGCTGCACACACACACACAGGGGGTCCCATTCTTCACTAGTGAGCTCCGGAGATTCCGGATAAGTGTCCCGAAGTGTGTGCTGAATCCTTTGATCCCCGGCGTGGGTACATAGTGAAGTCTTCTGTGGCTACGGGGCGCCAAAGGAGTCGCAAGGATAAGCATACACACACAAACACTGAACGGCATGCGATCGGCCAACAAAAGCCAGCCCACCATCATCCCAGTGGATGTGAGAAGCAAATCAAGAGCAGGGCGGGGCCGTGACAAGATACCACAAACTCATACATATTCCCAACCCAAATGCAAAGCAGCATGGAAAGATGAAACGATGTGACCGATCATCGCCAAACAACTGCTGGTCTCTGGGTTACGGAGTGAGCGAACCCTGCTGGCATGCCCCCCAGTGGCTCACGGTCGATGGATGGGACCCGTTGGTCCATGGTTATGCCATGAATGCAGTCACACCACACAGCATGGACACCCATGTCAAAAAAAGGAAACATGCGGGCACCTAAGTGCTCCCCACAAAAATCAAGGGAAAACACAGAAGGTGTACATCACCACCTTCTGCCTCTCCTTGCAGCAAAGGCAGACGAATCCACCGAGCTCTCCAAGAGGCAATGCACGCTCCACCAAGGTCTCCCCTACACGCGCACACACACTGAACGGCATGCGATCGGCCAACAAAAGCCAGCCCACCATCATCCCAGTGGATGTGAGAAGCAAATCAAGAGCAGGGCGGGGCCGTGACAAGATACCACAAACGCATACATATTCCCAACCCAAATGCAAAGCAGCATGGAAAGATGAAACGATGTGGCCGATCGTCGCCAAACAACTGTTGGTCTCTGGGTTACGGAGTGAGCGGACCCTGCTGGCATGCCCCCAGTGGCTCACGGTCGATGGATGGGACCTGTTGGTCCATGGTTATGTCATGAATGCAGTCACATCACACCACACAGCATGGACACCCCATGTCAAAAAAAGGAAACATGCGGGCACCTAAGTGCTCCCCACAAAATTCAAGGGATTTCTCTTTGCTCGGATCCTCATTTGCCAAAGGCAGGCACTGCAATACATTTCATTAAAATGATTTTGTAAAGTGTTTAAAATGCATCAAGTGCTTTTTAAATGCTTTCTGAATTCTAATTTGATGAGATGTCCAGACTGTGCAAGTCACCAAAAGGAAACAGAGTCTCTGGGTCGGGAGCGGTGGGAAGAGCAAAAGGAACAGCGCTGAACAGGCGTGTCGCTTCGTGGCTACTTGTACACTTGCTGTTCTGGAGTCACGGGTCTACATGTGTCATGTGTCATCAGCTCTACTGCAGCAGGAGTCACGGAACCGAAAGTCTGAAACCACAAAATTTCCGTTGCACTCCAATTTGAACAAAACACAGAAGGTGTACATCACCACCTTCTGCCTCTCCTCGCAGCACGACAGTCGAATCTACCGAGCTTTCCAAGAGGCAGTGCCCGCCAGAATGGCACCACAGGCCTCCCAAAACCCACTTCCACCTGGCGGCCGTCCCCGTTCACAGCGATCCGCCAGTACTCATATCAAGGTCAAAGAACACAAATCCCCCGGCATGTGTAATAACCTTGAGCACTGTACACAGAGAGGGAGCTAGCGTCAGACGAATCCAAGACACTCCCAAATAGCGAGCAGTAGACGAATCCCCCACGCACTCAAAGAGGCAGTACCCGTCAGAAGGGTACCACAGGGACAGCCACATCCCATCATCCAAATCATTCCAGTGGCCGTCCCCGTTAACAACGAGATGCCAGTACCCCACAACGTGGCTGTCGATCACCAGTCCCCCGGCAGGTGAAAAGCCTCAAGGCACTGGACATAAATAGAGCCAGCCGCAGACGAATCCCCGACGCTCTCAAAGAGGCAGTACCCGCCAGAAAGGTACCACAGGGACAGCCACATCCCATCATCCAAAGCACCCCAGTGGCCGTCCCCGTTAACACGCGCGCACACACACACACACTGAACAGCATGAGATCGCCCAACAAAAGCCAGCCCATGGATGGGAGAAGCAGGTCGGAGCCATGACAAGATACCACCAACTCATACATATTCCCAACCCAACCAGTGATCGAACGGTGCGTCGCGCTTGGTGGGCCCTCACAGAGCGCGCCAATCGGTGATCGAACGGTGCGTGGCGCTTGGGGAGCCTCACAGAGCGCGCCAACCGGTGTTCAAACGGTGTGTGGCGCTTGGTGGGCCCTCACAGAGCGCGCCAACCGGTGATCGAACGGTGCGTGGCGCTTGGTGGGCCCTCACAGAGCGCGCCAACCGGTGATCGAACGGAGCGTGGAGCTTGGTGGGCCCTCACAGAGCGCGTCAACCAGTAATCGAACGGTGCGTGGCGCTTGGGGGGGCCTCACAGAGCGCGCCAACCGGTGATCGAACGGAGCAACACGAACCAGCTGCTCAGCAGCAAGAATGGAACCCTGCCTACGCACATCCCGGGAAGGATGCGGCAGGGCCAACCCACGTGCGGAACAGCGTGGTGCTTGCTAAACAAGGCCAGCGCACCATCACCCCAGTGGATGAAACCAAGGTCAGCGCACCATCACCCCAGTGGATGAAACCAAGGTCAGCGCACCATCACCCCAGTGGATGAAACCAAGGTCAGCGCACCACCCCCCAGTGGATGAAACCAAGGTCAGCGCACCATCACCCCAGTGGATGAAACCAAAGTCAGCACACCATCACCCCAGTGAATGAAACCAAGGTCAGCGCAACATCACCCCATAGGATGAAACCAAGGTCAGCGCACCATCACCCCAGCGGATGAAACCAAGGTCAGCGCATCATCACCCCAGTGGATGAAACCAAGGTCGCCGCACCATCACCCCCAGTGGATGAAACCAAGGTCAGCGCACCATCACCCCCAGTGGATGAAACCAAGGTCAGCGCACCATCACCCCAGTGGATGAAACCAAGGTCAGCGCACCATCACCCCAGTGAATGAAACCAAGGTCAGCGCACCATCACCCCCCAGAGGAGGAAACCAAGGTCAGCGCACCATCACCCCCAGAGGATAAAACCAAGGTCATCGCACCATCGCCCCAGTGGATGAAACCAAGGTCAGCGCACCATCACCCCAGTGGATGAAACCAAGGTCATATGCCACGTGGCATTTTGAGACCCTGGAGGTCCTGATGTCCAGTGCACGAAAGCCGGAAGGGAGCACACGAGAGCTGGGAAGAGGCGTGGCATATGACCGCACACACAGTGCACACGGGGAGGCACCAAGTGTGGCTATCGCTTCTCCTCGGAGCAAAGGCAGACGTGGCTGCCGTGTGTGAATGCCACACACTGAACGGCATGAGAACGCCGGACGAAGCCAGCCGTCAACCATCCCAGTGGATAAGAGAAGCATGCAGGAACAGGTCGGGCCACTGCCAAGATACCATATACACTCCGGTAAGAAAAGGGGCGTGGCAGGCATCATGGCCCGTAGGCCCGAGTCACTACCAAACGCGTCACATGCGGGTCACATGCGACGGAACAACATCTGGGTAACGCAAATTAAAGCCTGCCCACACACATACCCAAACACATGGCTGAAACCGCACAAATTCTTTGTGTACGGAACAGGCTCCATTATAACCTACCCGGCCACAGGCTCTATGCGCTCTGAAAACTCCATACCTCGGCCTGCGCCATCGCTCTAGACACCTGTGCCATTCCCAGAGGTGAGGACGCCGGGAGCTCCAATGATATATGCCAGCGCCAGGTGTCGGACACACTGTCTCTTCGTTGATCACGGCCCGAGAGGGAGGTCATTCCCGGTCTGTATTCCATATTTTTCGTTCAACGAGTGCATCCATCACTTTTTGAGAGTATATAATTCTTTGTGGACCCCTGGCATTTATTGCCCTGCACCGAGCGCCGCCTGGGAGTGCTCAGGGGGGCTGGTTCACACCAGCAAGACGGCATGGCCGGTGATCATGATATGGAAGTGGGTGACAGGGATTCCTGGCGAATAATGCGATCGCCTGCCGAGCACTCCACCAGTGTCAAATGCGCCACTGTATCCATGGTCAGCGTCATCGGCTGTGCAGGCGCTCCCGTCCCGGACCGCCCCGTCCCGCCCCCTTAGATGACGAGACCATGTGCCGCAGACAATGCCAATGCAAAGCAATCACTGATGCAACGCTAGGCAGTCAGGCTAGCAGGGTGGGCAGTCCTCGCCGTGACTCGCACACCGAGCATGCTAGGCGCAGTCAGGCTAGCAGGGTGGGCAGTCCTCGCCGTGACTCGCACACCGAGCATGCTAGGCGGTCAGGCTAGCAGGGTGGGCAGTCCTCGCCGTGACTCGCACACCGAGCATGCTAGGCGGTCAGGCTAGTTGGGTGGGCAGTCCTCGCCGTGACTCGCACACCGAGCATGTTGCCTGGACAGGTGAAGCACAACCGCACTAGCAGGTGGCCAGGCCCGGTTCACGAGGCTGCCCGGCGATTGAGAATGATCTGGATGAAACACCCTAAAGTTGGGTGAGGCCATCCATGCCGCACCATGCAACACTGTCCAGGTTGGGAAGGGCCATGGCCAATCCGTGGGTCTTTCGAGAAGTTTCCTGGTCAGGGGCGTTTTCCAACGAAGGACTGTGCTGTTTGGAAACCCCGCGTGCACAAAGCCTACTTACAGAACTGAGCGGGCCATGGAGCTACAGATGTTCTGTGGTCGCGCATCTCGAGAGCTTTAAAATATCAAAGTGGTTGGGAAGAGCCACTTGTTTTGTGCCGGATAGAACCACTGGGGATGAGAGATTTGGGCCATCGACGTCAGCCAAAACCTGAGCGGACGTGGCGGAGAAGGAGGGACTTGACACATCCGGAGAGCTGTGTGCAAACACACCGTATGGGACGATTCATATTCACATAAGCTACATGTAACGAGGAAGCTTACTGTCCTTGTGACTTGAGATCCGTAAGTCTGCAATTGTGGTTTGAGGGAAGCAGCATTGGAGACTCTCCTCCCTCGAACCGCAGCGGCTGACTTACTGGATCTCGGCCATATGGACAGTCTGGGGCAACGTTCCCCGTGATCGTAATATGATTGTGCGGTCATGTGTCATCCTATACGGTGTGTCTGCACACCACACAGCTCTCCGGATGTGTCAAGTCCCTCCTTCTCCGCCACGTTTGCTCAGGTTTTGGCCGACGTCGATGGTCCAAATCTCTCATCCTAAGTGGTTTTAACTCGTTCAAAATATTTGAGCGCTTGTACATCACTTCTCTTCTCAAATGCTAAAAGATGTGTGACTGAAAAAAGTCTATCCTACATCCCTTGCACAGTTTTGTAAGCAGCCGTCGTGCAGGCGGGGATTTACAAAAGCGCCTTACCCTGCTGGAAAGGTTTCCTGCCCAGAAAAACATTCACCTTGGCTTGAGCTGAAAAGCTGCGGTCCATGAGGTTATGTTCATGAGCGATCACCAATCGATTATTGTACCTCCATCAATTGGGACTGACATGGGTAGTATTCATCTCCAGTGGAGTGTGATTCGGGCAGGCAAGCACCGTCCCCAGACACCATGCCTAATAACTGAGTGCACAACAGGCCTGAGGGACCACCGCGCTCCAAAGCGTCGATGATGAGGTGCAACAGAGAGGGTGGCGATATCGGATGCCGGGATGAGAACTTGCGCCTGCCAGAGTACACCACTGGGTGGACGACGTGGCACTCACAAGCTCCCGGAAAAAGTCGCAGCCGGCTGTTGCGATGGCCGCTATATGCAGCCAGTCGTACTCGGTACGCTTGAGCACATCCCTGCAAACCACACACCCTCCGAGCTCTTCCCTGCACGTGGGAACATACCCCAATGAACCGCGATGCCTCGGCCGCTGCGGTGCAGACCGCCCTCCAGGTGGGGCTGCTCGTCTCCAGTCAACCGCTTGGGGGTGACACTGACAGGCATGTGACGGCGCTGGCGGGGTCGCCTAGAGGCGTCCGCTCATCCGAAGGAGAAGGAGACGGGATTTGCGAAGGGGAGGGGACCAGCAAACGGCCAAGGAGGTGCTGTGAGAGACAGGGTGGCGTCGACACACCTGAGGGGGGCAGCATACATGTGACACACCTGAGGGGGGCAGCATACATGTGACACCTGAGGGGGCAGCAGGGGCAGACACACCTGAGGGGCAGCACATGTGACACACCTGAGGGGGGCAGCACATGTGACACACCTGAGGGGGCAGCATACATGTGACACACCAGGCAGTGACACACCTGAGGGGGCAGGAGGGGGCAGCATACATGTGACACCTGAGGGGGCAGCATACATAGACACACACCTGAGGGGCAGCATACATGTGACACACCTGAGGGGCAGCATACATGACACACCTGAGGGGGCAGCATACATGACACACCTGAGGGGGCAGCATACATGTGACACACACCTGAGGCAGCATACATGTGACACACCTGAGAGGGGGCCGCAACATGTGACACACCTGAGGGGGGCAGCATACATGTGCACAAGCTTGTTGACCAGCACGCTCGAGGTCTGGCTCTCAGCATCCTGCGACCATCACGGGTGCTGCAAGGTGAACACCACGGAGCAGGGGGGGCCTCCGTGAAGCACGGTTCCCAGCAGGGTCCGAAATGCCATACGCCAAGCATCGTGACGTGTGTGTTCCTTCCAGACAGCGCTCATCTACCGCTGCCACGTCAATTTTGGGCGAGCCCAACCCAGGCAGTGGAAGCGGGCTCCTTCACGAGCGCGATGCAGACACGTGGCGCAAGTGAGGGAAGGAGAGGAAGCACACGTGCAGTCTTCTGGGAAAGTCTGCACGCAAGTCCTGCAGCAGCCCTTGCATCGCCCCGAGTTGCTCGCTGTACAATCTGCACCATCCCCCCGGCTTTGGCATCCCACAGTGGTCCGGATGGTACTGGCTTCGGCCCGTGCTGGTCTCATATATATCGACAGGGCTGCGGCAAGTCGGATAGACTGGCCTTCAGCCCGATACTGGTCCTCATATATATTGATAGGGCTACGGCAGGGGGTCTGTGGACTGGAACTGGCTTCGGCCCGTGCTGGTCTCATATATATATACTATATCGATAGGAGCTGCGACAGGGTCGGATAAGACTGGCTTTGACCGTGCTGGTCTCATATATATCGATAGGGCTGCGGCAGGGGTCCGGATGGGGCTGGCTTCGGCCCGTGCTGGTCTCATATATATCGATAGAGCTGCAACAGGGGTCCGGATGGGACTGGCTTCGGCCCGTGCTGGTCGTAGATAAGGATAGGCCAACGACAAAGGTCCGGGACGAGCTGATCTCGGCCTTTGTTGGTCTTTCACAACGATAGGCTCACTCGCAAGGTAGAATGAAAAGTTGTGCTGCTGTAGCACGCGTGCCGAACACTAGCACGCGCTGTCAGTGGGAACTTTCACCTCCAGTTTCCATTTTTCACTTGCTGCTCCATGCCCATCAGGTCCAGCTGGACATCCCCCTTCCTCTTGAATGTCGGCCTTCGGAGTGGCGCATCCGGGGAAGATGGAGGAGTTGCCTCCTGCAGCAGCGGGGAAGATGGAGAAGTTGCCTCCTGCAGCAGCTCGACTTGCTCTTCCGGCAGGCCGCCTTCCTGCTTGCCGCGCGCACCGGAAGCCCTTTCTTAGGTCCAGTGAGCCAGCATTCGGCTTGAACAGAGATCAAAGAGCGCTTGGCATAAGAGCTTGACGTACACATGTGGCGGTTGGGTGCATCATCATTAACGGGAGTGCGCGCGCACCGAAGGGATGTCGGTTGGGGGGGACGTAATCAACTGCGCGCAGTTTTTGAACGCGCGGTTTCTGAAGGCGCCCACGAAGACCTGCTCCAGGACGGCTCGCTCGCTGCGGCTCTGCAGCTGTCGCTGCGCTGCTTCGTGCTGCTTGAGGAGCCCTCCAAATTCCGAGTGCTCATTCTCGTGCAGCTCACGGAAGTTCTTCTCCTCGAAGGCCTTGTCCTCTTCGGCAAAAGCGTGAGCTCTCGCGAGCGCGGTCGAGAAATTCTCGGCGTGCTGCATAGCTCCTCTCGCGATCACCCTGCAGGGGCGCGAACAACCATCATACCCGTACTGTGCGTTCTAAGGTCGCGAAAAGGAACGGGCACGTCGTCCGAAGTGGAGCGTATCGCAAGTAGCTAGTGACTCATGCTTCGAGAGACTCTTTCTTTGTGCGGTCGCGAGTAACGCCCTACCTTGTTGAAGCTGTGAGGTTTTGTATTCGTTCGGTATCGAATTCAGGGCTTTTGCATAATAAATCTGGCACAGGAACCCTCGCCTCTGTCACCTCGGACTTCTCCGAGTTGCTCTGCGCTTGAGGGAGCATGGTGTCCCACTCCATTGGAAGGACTCCCCAGGGCTCGATCAGTGATGATTGACCAACCTAATATTCGTTTAAGCCAACGCACGACAAAGGAGGTCACCGACGACTACCGTCAGCCCACTGGAAAAACGGGTCTGCATCGACGCAGTGCACCTATACCGTCCCAAACTGCCCTTGTGTTTGCGCCACACAGTAACACGGTAACTGACTCGCCATGCCAGGGGTCGGACAAGGGCGTTTCCTTCCACGTCTCTAGTCCACAACCTCTCGAACGACGTGTTGTATACTTGTACTGTATAAATGGATTTTGAAAATTGTTTGAGTTTATTCAGCGTATGTTGTGATCGAATTGGCAGACGAGAGGGAAAGCGTGAACTTCGGGTGCACCCTTAGCCCGACTGTCACTTGACGCACGTCAGACAGACGAGAGATGTTTATATATAGGGGGTACGTGAACGTACAGGTGGGGAAAAAATAAACCCCCCCATCATCCGCATCATCATCATGTGAAGAGTGAGAGACCCGCGACAAATAGAGGCGGCCAAGGGGAGGAGGAGGTTATACTGCTAGGGGGCTCCGCCCCCCAGACCCCCCTCTTCATTTTTCTCTGATGACCTGAATTACATTATTAACGCCGTGCAGTCATACGTTGTCATTTATGCATGAACTGCATGTAATGTGGGAGCTACTGCTAGGGGGCTCCCCTTCATTATTCACTGATGACCTTGGTTAAATATAATTAAAATTTAATTATTACCGCACTGTGAAGTCATACCTTGTCATTCATGGATGACCTTTATATTTATATTTAATTTTATTTATACTGTCGTGTCGTGTCGTGTCGTCGTGTCGTGTCGTGTCGTGTCGTGTCGTGTGTACAGTGACACACTGAGTCGTGTGTCACAGCTCACTGTGTCGTGTGTCACAGCTCTACTCTGTGTCGTGTACAGCGTACATTGTACAGCCTGCGATTCTGGCTTCATTTTTTCGCACTGTTAAGGGGAATTCGACAATGACACAGTGTTAAGAGCCACTGAATTTTCGGAATCCGTTCACACATTTCTCAGATTTGAAGAATGAAGACGTAAAAAAAACTGAGTCCCGTCCTTAAATCTGGTTTGGAGATTACGGCCGTCGCGTCGCGTCGCGTCGCGTCGCGTCGCGTCTGACCAGATTTAAGGATGAAGAAATCGGCGTACTGCGACGGTGTGCACGACATTTATCGTCTACGTGGCGTCTGGATGGTGTCGTCGTGGCAACGGCAAAACAATTGCACGCAAGCTTAAACGTGAATGCAGTGTTGAAATTGACAGTGCCCCGTAAGTCGCTTTCCAGCGGCTGTTGTTTTCGGGATGCTAACGTGTACCAAACACAGCATTACTTTGCATATGAATTCTAATAAGTGTTAGGAACAACATGTTTTTTTGCGCGCAAGATTCGTCCAGGATTCTGGATGCTGGACGACTCTTGTGAGGGGGGGTAATGGGCGTGATTCGAGCCAGCAATCTCGACTCACGCCCAGCAGCGACTCATACTGCACAGCATGAACATATCAGGCATATCATATGAACAAACGAAATCAATTCTGAGCATCTGACAGTGCACTGTCACCTTTAGCGGAAACGCGGATGTCAACCGCGTCCACGTTTCCGCCGCGGGGCTCGAAGCGGGTGAACCAAATGACCAAATGAAACACAGATGCGCACATACAACGTTGAAAATATGTTTCAGTTGTTGCTATTAGTATTTTTTAGCTTTCCCTTCGGCGGGATACCGAAGGGAATGCCGTTTTGCGGATGCGGTTTCCCGCTTCCGCCATTCCCGCTTCCGCCACACGAAGCGGAGAATTCGAGATCTGCTTCCAGTCACCGAATATGTGCGGGGATGCTTCCTATCGTTCATGATACCTTCAAGTAAACATTATTTCCTTCTAATATATCGCGAATACTTCAATTTCTTCACTAATCTACCCTGCTGCACTAGGTTTTCACAGTGTTAATTAGGTCAAACGTTTGACCTACAAAGTGTCGCATTGCCTACGTGGAGCGTACACTTGCGTCGCATATCCAAGAAGCGTCCATTCTTTTTATCTCCGATTTGATCTGACGAACATTTTTCAATTTTTGCCTACGTGGAACCAAAAAACGCGACGCAAGAGCGTCGCGTCGCGTAAATGTTGGACAAATTATCTCTGCGTAGCATGCTACGCAAAAGATAATCGTAATAACATCTCCGCGACGCGACGCTCTTGCGTAACTTTTGCGTAGCGCTTTACAGTTTTCCAACCAATCAAATCGCTGCGATCAAAAGTTACGCGACGCGACGAATTTTCATTTTACCCAAACCAGATTTAAGGACGGGCCTGAGACAGAAATCGTATACAGCGTACAGTGTCACAGTGTCTGGCTTCATTTTTTCGCACTGTTAAGGGGAATTCGACAATGACACAGTGTTAAGAGCCACTGAATTTTCGGAATCCGTTCACACATTTCTCAGATTTGAAGAATGAAGACGTAAAAAAAACTGAGACAGAAATCGTATACAGCGTACAGTGTCACAGTGTCTGGCTTCATTTTTTCGCACTGTTAAGGGGAATTCGACAATGACACAGTGTTAAGAGCCACTGAATTATATTTCCCGATTTTTCAAAAGAGGGGGATCTTCGATTCCATCTCCGATTTTTTCCCCAATACATTTTACATCGGAAACGCGAGTTATCTTGTCGCTCGCTCGTCATCGACAACCAATGGTGATTTGCCATTTGTGCACTTACAAAAGTCGTATTGCAATGGCATCTTTGAGCTGGCATGTTCTGATTGGCTTTCTCGATAGTGGGTGCATGCAATGGCATCTTTGAGCTGGCATGTTCTGATTGGCTTTCCCGATAGTGGGTGCACATGGTAAGGGCCCTGCCAAAAAGCGTCAGGTAGGAAGGATGGTGTTCCCTCCCCCAACCTCACCCCTGAGACCGCCTCCGGCACAGTCCAGAGCATATAGTCTGACGTGGCAGCTATAACTACAGTAACGGCCCACCTATAAGAAAATTGGCCGATTTGGGACCGCAGGTCCTGGGGGGCGACGTTGGGACCGAAGGTCCCAAATATCAAGACCTAGGGTCCCAAAATCGCGTGGACCGAAGGCCCCACACTACCCCAAATGTCTATTTTATATATATTTTACATAAAAAATATTTTAATGAGTTTTTGGAGGAGAGTACCGAATCTCGTACCAAACGACAACAAACAGTGCTAAAATCAATCATTGACACGATACATTCCAACAAATAGAAACAAGCACAAATCCCAAAAATAACTATAATTATGCCCGCTAACGAGCAGGCGATAGTTGAAAATATATAGTTCGAAAATTAGATATTACCGAGGCCCGATTTGTACAATTTCTCATAATATTTATTTTCACCCTCCAAGGGGCTTAAGTTCAATCATGTAAGCACTGTGTTAGTTAATCTTTCATGACATAACGATATCGCGCTTTAGCTAACCTTATTATGTACTTCGAACATAGCTAATATTGCCCCGGTTCAGAGTTGGTAGATGGGCGCTAATCATGCATAAATCATGCATATCACATTCAAATCATGATGCTGATTGAATTCAGCATCATTTGCTGGATTTGGCACGCCGACAGTGTCATCATCATCTGTATCATCACCGATACGGTTCGACTACTATGACTTCTTCACTGTCATCAGCGCCATCTCCGATATCGACTTCGGTAGTCAGACAGTTCATAGCATCTGTCATTTCACATCTGACACCTTAGGGGCTGTCATCACATTCTTTCGGCGGAAGCTATAACACTTCGTATTATCTTGTGTATAGCTTCACAGTTTCACGGTTGACATATGTGAGTGTTGCACTTGACTTGTAGTGCTTGACTGCGTGTTTGTTCTCACGGGTTTGCGCCCACCACCGGCCTAAGGTGGTTTGTTAGAACCGCCAATTATGGCTGGCTAAAGCTCTTATAGGGGCTTGGGGCTGAGATCCGGGCATGAGGTTCTAAACGCACTAGTCACGGAAGGGGTAGAGTGAGAGAGAGGATGAATTTCCGTTCGTGAGCACAATTGCCTAGGGCTCAGGCGGACCGGTCTAGCTAGCCGCAGCCTCCGAAGCAGTACGCGCGTCATCACCAAGCCTCACGACACGATCGCCACCCTCTCTTACCCTACCCTCTCCGCGGCTGTAAAATTTGAACCTTTGAACCCGCATTTTGAGCCCCTGCCCTTATTTTTATAGATTGTTCAAGTGTAAATTTGTTTTCTCTTGCTGAGATCTTTTTAGTACAATTTTTAGAACCTTGATCACCGAACATTTTGATTTATTGGATTTTCTAGACTAACGTTCGATCACCGCGACTGTAAATTTCACCATGGCCTCTACACCGTACCAATTGATGGCACCAGCGAGATTAAGAGCACATCCGGCTGGTGCCTCAAAGAGGCAATTACAATTCGACCAACTGGTGGCCACACCAGTGGCTGCGCTTTCGCAACAATCAGCGGCTGAAAAGAAGTTTGATTCCGATTCCGCAGCTTTTCTGGATGACCACCAGAAGATTGAAGCACTTGTGAGGGGAATTAAATCGAAGCTGTGTGGCAAGGGGGATGCCATTGACGAGTGGAGGTTTTGTGGTGACGAGTCGAATGCTCGTTCACTACTTGACTCCCTCGTTGAGGAGCTAACCTCTCGTCTCACGCGGTTTAACCCCCTCTTCGCACATGCTTTCCGGCTGTCCGACGCGACCGCCACAGTGATGCCAACTCCAAACAAACTCCTAAAGGAATTATTGGAGTATCTCTGTGGCGGGCCAGCGCTCGCGTCAGTGCGGGAAGCTCACCGTTACTTCCTTGACGACGGCAAAGTAATTCTTACCGCCTTAGTCAGGGACGTAATGCCCGACCTTGAAGACTTTGACAAAACGGACTTCATTTTCACACCCACAGTAGAGGTCCCGGCAGGTGTAAACCCCAAGCAGTTCATTAAAGCGTTCACTGACGCAGTCAGTAACGCTTCGACTGACTTGGGGCAACACTCTACTAGCCTCGACATCTCGAGGGAAGATGCGGTCCGTCTGTTTCTTCGTCGCACTTGTCCCGTCACCTACAAACAGGTGCACGAGGACTATGCGATTGAGAAGGTCAAAACACAAGCTGAGCTGACCCTGGTGAGCTGTGGACTCGCGATTCAGCGAGTCTACAACACACTAGGGAGAACGAAGCAACTAACTAGCGCTTTCTATAATGATGCAGGACACCGCCACGGTGAACGTGGCGGTCTGGATTCCAGGGGAGCCCCTGACCTGCGCCCTCCCCGCCCGCGAGATGTATACTATCCTTCTCGGTCTTCCCACCCCTTTAAGGGGAAGGGGAAGAGTTTCCGATTCGCTGCCTCCCCCTTGCCGAAGGGGGGGAATTGGCCACAGGGAATCAGCAGGAAAGGCAAAGGCAAAGGCAAAGGCAAAGGCAAAGGCAAGAAGGGCAAGGGAAAATCGCAGAAGACCCGAGTCACCTTCCACCCGGGTTCCAAACAGTTCATGGGCAACTGTTGGTCCTGTGGTGGGAGGCACCGCCAGGCAGACTGTACACACATGCAGCACCTGGCGGCACACTCCATGCGGCTTGACCCCGAGGCTCTAGCCGAAGGGGCCTTCACGGATGTTCTGACAGCTCGCTTTCAGGCAGCTTATGAGCATTCGGAGGAGGCATTTCAGGCAGTCTGTTGGGAACACGGCACACCGGACATTTGTGACTCTTCGGAGTCGGTGTGCACGTACCCTGACGACGGATCCCTGTCCTTTGCCGCCTACCTCACCCAGGGGGATGAGGACTCTCATGCACCCGCTTGGGCACCACAGGAGTGGACTGCCTCTGAGTGGGATGCTTGGGAGACTGACTCCTACACTCAGGAACAACATGAGGAGTGGGATCGGCTTCAGAGAAAAGCTTCCGCAAAATTCCAGGCCTTTTGCTTTGCAGGGGAGGAAGCGGACTACAATGAACAAGATCTTCAGGAGCCGTACTCTTCCCTTTCTCTAGGGAGAGTTCATTTCTACGGCTTCGGGGTGGGTGGTGTCGATCGTGACACCACGCACACCCCACCGGTCGTTGCCCGCATGGACTCTGCACCTGCCGTGACACCGCTTGATTCTTCGTCGTTCTACCGTGCGGACCCGAGCATCGCATGCTCACCGTGTGACCCACAGCCTGCGTCTATCCGATCACATCTCGACGCAGGTGTGATGTTATACGGGGCCGCTCAGACATTGGATCATGCCGCGGCTGTATCGGGTGACACACCGGACGATGCCGAGCATGGAGACACCTGTTTGCACCCCGTGTCAGCGCTCTTCGCACACGAGGCACCCCTGGAGCCTAGCTCCGGGTTGTTCGCTGACATGGTGTTGGCAGGTGACCTTCGGTTTCAGTCAATGACCGAACAACATCACAGTGAGACCCGGGAGGAAGGGGGGGCTTGGGGGCCGAGGTCTTGGAGTTCACAGTTGGAGTCTGTAACTGGACCGGAGCCCGGCCCTCCCGTGGAGCTGCGACTGTCCCTTCCCTCACGGGTTTCACGAAGGTGGCTACTCCTCCCGGCCTCACCGACAGGGAGCAGGACCACTGGGACAGGCTGTGGTGTGAGGATCACACCCAGCCCACCCAGTGGCACGACACTCTGCCGGCTTCGGCCGCAACGACACCGAGGGTTCCACGAGTACCGCCTCCGGTGATGCCCTTCCCTCCCGGCCCTGGCCCGTGCTTTGTCACTGCAGGAGCGGGACTATATGCCACGGCCACGGACCCCCCTGCCAGCGGGCACGGGGTGCCTGCGGGGTCCGTGGTCGAGGCCTCGGACGAGACCGACGGCCCTGAGCCCCGTGGCTCAGGGGAAGGACAGCACTATGACCCTCCACCCTCCGTCACTGGACCTACCCTGCGTAGGGGTGTAGGTAGGGGTGGTGTGCCATTCTACAGACATGCTCTCGTCTCCACCCTTGTTGTCCTCGGCTTCCTGGGCTGTGCCATGGCAGATGTAGACTTGCTTCAGGGACAGGAGGATGCCTCGGACAGATTGAGACTGCTGTCACCTGGGGGCCCACGGGGAGGGGCCCAGGGGACGGGGACGGGGATACTGTATGACTGGGGCTCTGATGGTGGCACTTGGGCTGGTAACAATGGGAACAGTGGTTCTTGTGATTGGGAATGGTCAGATTCTGGGACTGGACACTCCTCCTCTGGATCTGGCACAGGAGACCCTCACAGTGACCACGGCCAGTTCACCAGCTCGGGTATGCCGCCCGATGCCGCCTCACAAATACAACTGTTCCGGTCAACTATAACAGCAGACAGTGAGGACCGCCGCAGGCGGTCCCGACACCTCACGGCTCTAGCCTTGGCAAACTTTCTGGCTATTATCATTCAGTGCCTATTCCTATTCTTCATGGACTTCCAGTCAATATCAGGCGACAGTACAGTGGACAGAGGTGTCGGTGGTGTTGGCCCAGTGGCTTGGCAGCAGACTGGCAGTGTCCTCGAGACCACCTCACACCTGGCACACCTCATGATCACTGTCGGTGGTGCCGTGGTGCACATGTCTTGGTGGCTCGGCTTCACTTGGACGGCACACGGCACACCACCACCTGGGCTAGTGTTCACCTGTAGCCCTGTTGTCTCGGCCTATACACTATCACGGGACGGCGATGGCATTGTGGTAGACTCTGGTGCCACTGGGAATATCACAGGCACCAGGTCCAGGATCTCGGCTCTAGACACCTCCGCCACTATTGGCTTCTCTACGGTGATGACAGGTCCCGTATCCCGAACTGACGGGACCTGTACACTACACCTCTATGGCCGTGAGATACGGTCAGGGGAGATAGACGAGTACACTATACCTGGCTGCCACTTCAAGGAAGGCGCCAGGACACTCCTATCTACCCGGGTTATGCTCCGGCATGGCTTCAGTTCCCCAGACTTCATTACCATGACCTATACCCACCTGGACTCAGGCAGAACATATCGTATCACAGACAATCAGGTGGATTACCTCTGGGATGAGCCGCAGCGCCCGCACTCTCACCACTTCGGCTCAGCAGCTGTCAGGACCCGCACAGGAGACTCATCAGACTGGCAGTGGAGTAATAGCGAGTACACTAAATGGGCTACTGCTCACGGCTCTCCTACAGCTACAGCTAAACTTGGTACTCCGGCTTTTGATGTATCTATGTATGGGGACTCTCTGCCTGTTGGAGAGGGTAACAATCATCCGGCTCTTGAGCACTGGTCTATCTCAGATGATTGTCACACCAAACAGTGGACGGGTCATTCAGTTCTTCTATGGCAACATTCCCTTCAGTATCAGCATGATTGACAGAATGCTGACTAAGGGCAACCATGACTTTCTCCTTGACCCGCATAATACCGCCTACTTCTGGATTGTCCCGTATATGCCACAACACCAGATATGGCACAAGACTTGTACTATGGAGGTACTACACATCTATCCTAAAGGCAGTAAGAGGATATTCAGCTTCTCTCGGAAGCACACATATGCTTCCAGTCACCCACTGACACCGGCTGGCTCAGATGGCGGACCTGACAGAGTATTCATTGATGGCACTCCCTTTGAGATCTGTATCCTGTTCAGGAACAGAAACACACCTGTTCGGGTCAGTCCCTTTGTGGAGTTCCATGCAGTCATGGGTCACGGCTCTACAGCCAGTCTGCTTAAGCTCTACGACCTGCCTGGCATCCAGCTCGGTCGGCCTCTGCTGTCTAGGCGAGCTATAGCAGCTATGCCGACCTGCTCTCAGTTCTGTGCAGTATGCTGTACCAGTAAGCTGAAGCAGAAGCCCTGTGGACACCATGACCAGTTGAGATCAGTGGCCATACAGCCCGGCCAGAAGTGGGCTGCTGACTTGACAGGACCTATTACCCCAGCTGGCTACAATGGCCACCTGTACCGATGCCAGTTCATTGACTATGTCAGCAGATTCATATTTGTGTACACCTTCGTCCAGAAATCAGAATACTACACCTGTCTGGTTCACTTCTACGGCAGCTTACATGCTATGGGATACGTACCACAGTCCATAACACTCCGTACAGACTGTGCTCCAGAGATGGGTGACCCCCAGTGTGTGGCTTTCTATCAAAAACACCGTATATTACACCAGAAGTCATCTCCTACAGTACATACAGACAACCCTCATGCAGAAAATGCCATTGGCAAGATATCAGACATGGCTAAGGCATTACTTCTGACAGCTGGCATGCCCGAGGACTACTGGCCTCTGGCTGCCACCCATGCTGGCTTCATATGGAATATCTCTACTCACAAGAACATCTCTACAACACCATTTCATCAGATCAGAGGCCGGCTATCACTATGGCTATGCAAAACTGAAGGCCTTCGGCCAGAATTGCTATGTCATTATGTCTCAGCAGCAAAGGAACTCCAGACAGCCTGGCATGTCTAGGAAGTCCCAGCGGGCGGCCTGGTCGGGCCGTCTTGTCGGTGTATCAGTCAGCTCCCTGGCATATAAGATCCTGGATACTGAGACTAATATGATACACTATGTTGGTAAGCCTCACTGGATTCATAATCATCAGGACATGGGAGAGATATTGGGCTCCTTTCCAGACCCACATCAGGCAGAGCGGGAGTTTGATGCATCCTATGACAGACCACAGCCATTCAGTGACAGCTTTGACACAGCAGGCTCGAGGGTTCATGGTATTGGCTCTTTCTTTGACGGAGAGGAGTCACACGCATGTGTTCAGCTTGTTCAGACAGATGGCACAGTTACCTGGACTATGGCAGTCAGATATGTATTACAGACATCAGATGGTCGGCACTACCGGGACCTTCTACACTATCTGGACTGCTACAGAAAGCTAAATGACATAAATGAACACTATCCTATCTGGACTATTGTGAAGGCTCGTCAGACAATCAGAGCACCTATCTACAGTGCTATTCTCATCTCCACCCACAGAGGCAACAGGAGGCCCTACGGTGTCATCCTGGAACCCTGCACCGACGAGCCGGCTGGCTGGCACATTGATCTACCAGCCAACCTGATTATCTTTCCGTCCACACACTCAGCAGCTTACCTGCCCTTCTCTGACACCCTCAGCAGTGACCTCAGAGCAGAGTACATGTTTGGCAGTTTCAGCAGCATGGAGCAGTTTCTCTCTGATGCTCCTACCTCTACTATTACACATATGCTTGAGGTCTCGGCACCAGAGATTAAGCTACCTCACGGTGTCAGACAGGCCCTATCCTCACCACAGTCTGAAGACTGGCTGAAAGCTATGGATCAGGAGGTTGGTGATATGGTTAATCAGGAAAAGCTCAAGCTGGGGACACCTCCGGCTAATGCACAGTACCTTGCTACACTATTTGTACTGTCTATGCCATTCAAACCTGACCCTACTGGTGCAGGCAAGCCCTATCAGATATTTAAAGCCCGTATGGCTGGTGACGGCAGCAGAACTACAGGCTATCTTCCGTGGGAGACCTCTTCAGCTACCCCAGAGATATCAGCATTCAGACTGCTATTCATATTTGCAGCTCTATTCCAGCTGGTGGTGTCACATCTGGATGTGTCTCAGGCCTTTATGCATGCTAAGCTTGAGTTCCCCGTGTGGATTCAGTTTCCCTCTGGCTATACCTTTAAGGGCTACAGCTATGCCCTGCTCTCATATGTGCTGTACGGCCTCAAAATTGCCGGCGCATCATGGCAGAGGATGGTTAAACAGTTTATGCTCAGTTTCAAATACATGGGACAATCATTCAGACAGTCTACACATGATGCCTGTATCTATTACATCTACACGGCCTACGGTTAAGGCTATGTGTGTGGTATATGTGGATGACTTTGGTATAGCCTGTTCCACGGCTCTTGAGAGGGCCTTCTGGACCGCTTTCAGAGCAACTTTTAAGGCCAAACACCTGGGTCCTATATCCTCTATCCTTCAGATGACAGTACAGCATGATGACCAGGGTGTGTACCTCAATCAGTCTCGACAGATTAAAGACCTTATGACAGCTAACAACATACCCGAGAGACCCTTCCGTACACCTATGGACTCTAAACTGGTGATATCAAAACCAGTAGACCCTGCTCAGGACCTGTGAACCACTTTGGTGAGGCCACCTCACGAAAGTGGTGCACGAAAGTGGTTTTCCACTTTTGTGAATCACCAAACCAGGTTTCGTGATTCACCAAAGGGTGCGGATCTTCACCAAAGTGATCTCGGTCGATGCGAATACTAAAGTCGCGGATCGATGGAAAGATCTCGACGAGGCGCATCTTTTTGTCCAGAAATCGAGTATTCGCATCGACCGAGTACACTTTGGTGAGCCAAAAACCCTTAATTCCACTTTCGTGAGTACCTTTCGTAGGGGGGGCATCCCTTAGGGCTTCTAGGGTCGAAGGGGGTAGAGAACCGATTTTCACTCTCAAGAGTGCTTCGAACCGCAAGATTCACAGTTTAGAGTTTTCAATCTGGCGGTGAAAGCCGAATTTTGCCTGGGGTATAAATCTTATAATTCAACGTTACGATTTTGAAGATCTCTGGGAAGATAGCTTCCAGGTCATTATAGCACCTGGACATTATGACCAATAACCAAATGCCTTGTGGGAATCCTTTTTTTTCAGCCAATAATCTGGCCGCGATGTAGCGAATATCCAAAAGGGTTACATTCACTAAAATGCGAAAATGCGAAAATGTGCACCAATGTTCGTGCTGCGATGGCTTTGACCTGGCAGGCGAATTCGGAGATCGTGATTATAACTTTAAAACATACGAAGTGGGGGGGGGTGTCGCGATGACAACGAGCATCGCATGACTGCGTCGGTTGAACATGATAATGATTAGGTTAAAGACGGCCAGCGTCGGCTTTTACAGAATCGTGTCCGTTTTTGCAAAATCTGTCCGTTTTTGCAGTTCTTAACAGTGTCAACAACAAATATACACTCCGTCCAAAGACAAATTCGAGCATAACACAAAGCATTTCACACGCACACGCATTCACGCATACACGGTACAATAATATCATCGATATGTGCATAATTCAAATTATGTACTTCTATGATATGAGATACGTGTCTTTGTATGTTCCATGTTACATGCGTTCCTACCGAGAGACCTTGTATCGCTAGCATCTATGAAGCATCATTCCTCAAAGCAACCTCAAGAGCATCTTCACCATCACTAGGAGCGCTTTCTAGTGCTTCCTGCTTGCGTTCGGCGTAAGCTTTTTTCATTGCTGGCTTAGCACTTAGTTGCACACCAGTCTTTGCGAAGAGATCTTGGCCTTTGCGCTTCTCTTTCACACACACAATCCAGCGCATGCCTTGAACACCCTCGAGCTCGTAAATGAGCTTGTCTTCTTGCTTTTTCGCCCACCACATTCGTCGAAGTGGATAGGCACGGTCAGCAAGCCACATGTCTGGCACCAAAAACGCGCAGAAATCCTTGCAGTGTTCTGCGAAGTACATGATAGCCGCGTCACTCATTCCACTTGTAGGCGGTGCACAAATGACGTTTTGACCCAACACTTTCCAGTTGTCGTGCACACGAAAGATGTTCATAGGGACCCAGCCCTTCACATTTTTTGCTTGAGTGTCACTATCCACTGAAATAAACTTGAATTCGGCCTTTCCGAAACGACTTTCTAAAACTGATTTCAAGTTTAGATTTATCTCGGAACCCGCGGCAAACAAGTCGACAAATGTTCGGCTTTTGATCTTCTTTTCGTGCATAAAGTTCGTCGGATTAAAGCTGTCTACGAGTAAAGCCACTTGTTCTTTTGGAACAACAGTGCGCTTTACTCGTACCTCTTTATCCGCGTGAACATCATCAAATATTTTCCGTGTCCATTCTTTGTTTATTGGCTTGATGGCGGGGAGGTATTCAACTTCCACGCACTCATGAAAGGCGGATGGGCTATTCATGAAACTCGCTTCATGAGAATCACGAGTCCGTCGTTGGGATCGCTGTGACGTTTGCAAAGCCATCATCTCAGCGTCATTCAAGTTTTCGTGCTTAAACTTGCGCTTAGGCATATCGTGCGTATCGCGGTTGGAAAGTTGCAAGTTGAAAAAAACACACACCACTGTTAAGAACTGCAAAAACGGACAGGAATTGCAAAAACGGACACGATTCTGTAAAAGCCGACACTGGCCGTGTTTAACCTAATCATTATGCCATGACACCATTCGGGTGTCATCGTCATCGTCATAGATTATGGGGTGAGGAGCGATTTTGGCCGTAGCAAATGTTTTGATCGGACTGCCACAATGTGCCACGTATTCATCCGCGTTGAATATCGGGAAACGGCAGATCCCAAATCTAAATTATATGCAATTATGTCATAAATAATTCAGAATACCCGGCGCGTTACGGGTTACAGCAGTGTGAATTGTATGAACCACTTTCGTGCACCACTTTCGAGAGGTGGCCTCACCAAAGTGGTTCACAGGTCCTGAGTGACCTCACTCTGGTAAAACCCTACCGGTCTATCCTTGGGTCCCTGCTCTGGCACAGCAGGACGTCACGGCCAGATATCTACTATGCAGTTATCTACCTGTCACAGTTTGTGGCCTGTCCCTCAGAGGACTCAATGAAGGCTCTTATCAGAATTGCACAGTATCTGGACTGCACAGCACACTACAGAATGGCCTTCTATTACCCTGAGAGGCCAGCACGGGTGCTCACATTGTTTGTGTACTCCGATGCTGACCTTGCCAGAGACCTGGAAAACTCAGCTAGATCATACTCTGGCATGGTGATATTCTTCTGTGGTATGATTCTACAGTACGGTACAGTCAGACAGACAATCACAGAAACATCTTCTACGGGTTCAGAATATGTTGCAGCATCTACTGCAGCTCAGCGGGTGGTGTCTCTCATGTTTATGCTGACAGAAATATTCGGCTATATACAACACCCTATTCAGGGACAGCCACCCTCTACTACTGGACTTGATTCTGAGATCACTGAGGCCGAGAGGGTCGCCACTGACATTGCATTCAGCTACCCTGGATTACAGCCGGGGACTCTCCTGACTAAACTCCTGGATTACACTACACCTACGGGTACAGGAGTCGGTGGTGTCAGGCCTGATGGCAAGTCAGTGACAGATGAGCTCGAGATTTATTCAGATTCAGACCGCAGGCCAGTGGACTATCAGAATATGAGAAGCACAGAATACCTTCCAGCTTCAGCAAACTGCCCCAGATTGGAGCTTCCGGTTCCTCTTCTCCTGGATAATGATGCATGCAGGTCTATTGCTGAAAATATCCCACTGTCCCAGAAGATCAAACATGTTCTGGTCAGATTCCATATGCTCAGAGACTTTATCAGACTGGGCTGGATCATATGCTGGAGGGTGCCTTCGGAGAAGAACTTGGCTGACCCCTACACCAAGCCAGTTCCTCCCACCAAGAACACTGTGCCCTACTTCAACATGCTCTTTGACAGCTACATGGATATACAAAAGGCAGTGATTCAGGCTGCCAGATCTTTTGGATTTTCGACATGGAGGCCTACTCAGAAAGCAGCAGCATGATCTGACTGTGAGTACCCTCTGATTTGTCCTGTTTTGGGTTTTGTTTCTGACTGTGCTTTGCAGGTACTTTGTTGCAGGTACTTTATGATTTGGTTTTGAGAATATATGCAGAAAACAACCAACCGATAGAATGACAGTTAGCCTAGAGGTTTAGCAAGCATGCACAAGACCTGTTATGTGAATGTTGCATGCCGTACCTTGACTCCTACGACCTTATGTACCCTTCGGGGAACCGTGACCGGCACCTGTCTCGTACGTGAGAGCCTCTGCCTCCACCCGCTGTGACCCTCCCTACATCTTCCCTTGTCTGTAAGTCTGACGGTGACGGGGTGACCTGGACCTGCCTTCGGGTACTCCTTGTCATATCCCTGACGAAGCATCCGGCTGCATGACACCGCGGTGTGCGGACCTTCAGGGCACAGCAGCACTCTATTCCCCCGGTGGAGGATTGGCACTAGAGACAGGGAGCTGATAGGCCTGCCAGGACCGTGTGGACTTTGTCCAGCTTTTTGGGGTTTTCAGCCCTGGCAGGCATGATTGTGGTTTCTTCTGGTCTGGACTGGAGATTGGTATGAGTGTATTCATTCTGGTCTGCCCACCTCACTCGAGGTGGTGTGCTGGATTTGGCACGCCGACAGTGTCATCATCATCTGTATCATCACCGATACGGTTCGACTACTATGACTTCTTCACTGTCATCAGCGCCATCTCCGATATCGACTTCGGTAGTCAGACAGTTCATAGCATCTGTCATTTCACATCTGACACCTTAGGGACTGTCATCACATTCTTTCGGCGGAAGCTATAACACTTCGTATTATCTTGTGTATAGCTTCACAGTTTCACGGTTGACATATGTGAGTGTTGCACTTGACTTGTAGTGCTTGACTGCGTGTTTGTTCACACATCATTATTGTTTATGGTTGGCGGTCTTGAGGCTAACATTAGAAATATGATTACGATTTTCGCTCTATATAACAATCGTAGATTCTTTTTCCGTTTGCGTGTCCCGTCGGATGACGTTTAAATATGGATTTTGTTGTATGCAATAGCATACATTTAACGCTCATAATCAGATCAGCCTACGAGAAATTCGGCGGTTTTGATATATCATTGGATAGGGATTGTCGAGGGCTACAATCTGGTTGGCTTACTTTTTTAATTTAGCCAATATATGCGATTACTCCCTCCACAAATACTGGCAAAATTAAAAAAAGTAAGCCGGCCAACCCGTAGCCCTCGACGAGCCCTTTACACTCATACGTAGTGCATCGAGATCGCCGGAAATCCTATTGACCAATCCGGTTTTGAGTAAAAAGTTCTCCATTTTAAGTATGGTGGGTGACGCCCCCACATGGACTGAGCAATTGGCGTGGAAAATATATAGCCCGAACAGCAGAATTTATTATGTATACATCCCATATTTAAAGAGACAGTGTTAAGAAAATTAGCTTAATGATTGTTGACACCGAACCATACTCATTGCTGAATTTGATTTATCTGTAGGGAACTAGAGTCCCTACAAAGGATTACTGGAGCTGAACTCCGCTCCGTCCTCTCATCGTTGCCAGTATAGTTGAGATTTGTCCACAACCCCAGATGCATCGAGCTGCCGGCCTGCCATTGCTACTGTGCACATGCACCATCAGATGTTCCGACCGACCGTGCTGTAATGCACTTGGAGCCTGCATCTGCTTCTCGGTGCGACGTCGGATATCACAGCAATATCAGGCAGTCCAGAGTTCCCGTACTGTCTAATTCAAAAGCCTGCACGGGCACAGTATTGTGACCCCGCCCGATAAAATCAAAGCCTCACCAATGCTCCCAACGCCGCAAGGGAAGATGAATTGAACGATGGAAGATGCGAGGCATTCAAGTCGATGACTGGGCAACAGGTGGGCAGCCTACCTATTTTGGTGCTTCAAATTCGACTTGAAGTAGGGGCTGCCCGCGATTGAAGTACGACTGATTTTCTCGGGCATCACCACCGGCACAACCAGCCCAGTTTCCTCCACTGTTGAACTACCTTGCTGTGGCCCTGATGGTTGCGAACTAAGTGGCTGCTGGTGGTTCGTGACCATCGGCTTCGCAAAACCCGGTTTTGGCATTGCCGTTTTTTGCGTTCCAGTTTGCTTTGCCTTCTGCGCTACCAGCACCCGAGCTCCCTCACCACTCCGGGCGTTCAAAATTCTGTGCGCTCCCCATCGACTCTCCAGCATCCATCTGCAGAAGCACACTGCACGAAGAAAAGGAAGATACCAGCGGATGACTGCGCGTTCAATGGAAAGCAGAAACACCACGCCTCCACCATAATTTCATATCATGGCAGTTATGAGCACCCTGCTAGCAAGACGTTGCTCGGATCGCCGCGCGCGGCAGGTGGAAGGATTGTGGATGAGAGGACCGTGGAGCATGGTCAGGAACTGATACACTGGGGAATTGCAAACGCAAAAGTGCCGCACCACTTTCTGAATGTGCAGCGCGACCACATTGGTCTGCGACCGCTCCAGACGCTTCTGATAGAAGGCGGTCTTCGGCACACTCTGCACCCATCTCACCCTCCCTTCCAACCACACTGATAGGCAGCACCAAGCGGCACTCGTATATATTGCGCCCAGCCAACTGATACCAGACAGAACTGCCCCTTCACTCTTCACGAATGCCTGCTTCATGCCTCTCCATTCTGAGCCACAGGTAATGGCAACCGCCCTGCCGCCGGGAGCGGCATTGGCTATTTCGATGACTCCCAGTGACAGGCAACTGGTGGATGCCACTTCAGCCAGCAAGGGCGCCTAGCAGAATAAGGCAGCTACCACTTGCTTGCCCACCAGTCATAGCAGTCCCAGCAGCGTTACTAGGTCCGGCCTTGAAGGGAGGGGACGCACCACAGTCGCAACTTGACCATTCACGGCCACCAGTCCGGGGGAGAGGTACTCGGGTTCCTGCAGGGGCCCTCCCACCAGCACCATTTCACGGGTGGGTGGCTGCAAAATCAGCACCATGGCGCCTGGGCTGAGATGGGCAATCACTGATGCCGCAGCCATTCTGGGCCAGTGGCCTTGCAGTTCAATATATTCACGGAACCGCCAGTGGCCTTGCAGCGCAATATAATTCATGGAACCGCCAGTGGTCTTGCAGCCCGCTATAATTCATGGAACCGCCAGTGGCCTTGCAGCCCGATATAATTCATGGAACCTCCAGTGGTCTTGCAGCTCAATATATCGCCAGTAGCCTTGCAGTTCAATATATTTTCATGGAACCGCCAGTAGCCTTGCAGCCCGATATAACTCATGGAACCTCCAGTGGTCTTGCAGCTCAATATATCGCCAGTGGCCTTGCAGTTCAATATATCGCCAGTGGCCTTGCAGTTCAATATATTTTCATGGAACCGCCAGTGGCCTTGCAGTTAAATACATCACCAGTGGCCTTGCAGCCCGATATTATTCATGGAACCGCCATTGATTTTGCAGCCCGATATTATTCATGGAGCCGCCAATTTGAAACGCACGGGGAGCGCACGGGGAGCGCACCCTCGTGCTCGGAGATTTGCCAAAGCCGCCGGGTGACCTGTCTGCGCCCATATAGGTGTCTAGTCTTGAAAGGAAGCCGCCTCCTGGCTTGCCGGTCTGCTTTTCGGGAAAGGGCGTCAGGATGTCAGGCTTCGAGTCACTGTGCGCCAGATACAACTGCCATCCCCCGCCACCGGCATTTCCCTCCATTCACCCATGTCACCCATTTCTGTCGCTGCACCGCTCTGAAGCTGCATGCCATGGGTGGAAGTGTCACACCCTGAAAGCGATGCCCTTGCTCGTGCCGTGGGGACCCCACCCACCCTGTCATGGCTCGGCAAGGACTTGGTCCCAGTGAGCGGGGCACCTACGAGGGATTGCGGGTTTACAGCTCGCGGGTCCCAGACCTCACCTTTGTGAGCCCGAGGCATCCCAGAAACGCAAAGATGCCCACCGCCACACCTGCCCCGTCCACACAACCCGCCATGGCCCCGTCAACCCCTCCCCCCCGCAAATGCAGCCCCCGGGAGTGCGGGAAACTTCGAGAACGAGCACGCGTGCAGCAGCGCTGCCATCGCACCTATCCAGGTCACTAGGTAGTTGTACTCTTCATCATCCTTGTTCTGGGCCTCAAAGATCGTGGGCGGGTATCTAATCACGGGGCGGCCCGGCTTCCTGCGCCATAGCCATAGGATTTTGCACTGAACACATCTCACACGACCGAAGGCAGCATGACACATGGCCAGTCACCACCAGGCGCTCTCACAGGCCATGCCATCAGACTCACTATTAACAATAAAGCTTACAACGAACAAATAAGGAACTGGCATCAGACTCACGATTAACAGCTTACAACGAGCAATTAACAATTTACAATTAACCTCACAAGCAACATCGCCGCACCGTTCTGGGTGGAGCACCTCACGGGCCACAGTACGAGCCCTTGCAAAGCAGCGCACACTTGGGGCATCAGCGAGGGGGGCCGGTCAGGTGTGGTTACCCTGGGACTGCCGGCGGCTCCGGTGACCGTGGGATGGGAGGCGGTGGGAGTGGTGGTGAGGGTGGTGGCGGCGGCGGTTTGAATTCCTCGACCGTGATCTGACTGCTGAGGCCTGATGAGCCTGACGAGGAGCCGTCGGATGCGTTGCCTGACGTGGAATTGGTTGAGGCAAACTCGTTAAAGTTGACAACTGCGTCCCCTAAGGTGGTACCCAGCTGGATATCATCCTCCTGTCTGCAACGCACATCAACGGCCCCCACGCTGTTGAATGAAGTGCCAATCCATGACGCATCTCCGCACAGCAGAGAGCCGGAAAATGCAAGAGGAGACTACACAGCAATTGGCTCCTCCGCGATGGCCATCTTCAGAGTCTGAGGGAGAGCCCGGAGAATTTCAGTGGCCGCAACTTTGGGTGTCTGAAGCCCTGAATTACAGTTGATAGGCAGTACTGTTACAATGTGGCCCAGAACAGCCAACAGAACAGCCACGTGCACAGGAGAGTCCAAATTGACACCGGTCTCAGATCGATCCTCTTACCCGATCACCGCACACATCCAAGACACCTCGACTCTGTTGCAGTGGCCTTGGAGCCAGGCAATGCGTGCAAAACGCTGGCTTCCGCCGCCACTGGAAGGAAAATTAATTCAGCCAAGTGAAAGTGTACATGTAGGCGCCGTATATTTCCATCTAAATGAATGTGTACATGTATACGCCGTACATTTCCATCTAAATGAATGCGTACATGTATGCGCCGTACATTT